>VXBP01003679.1:189042-204262 GCA_013400115.1 Rhinopomastus cyanomelas
ATTGCCGGTAGATGATGGAGAGAGGCTTGGCAAGTTCCTCTGCCAGCTCCCTCAGCACTCTGGGGTGGATCCCATCTGGCCCCATAGACTTGTGAGTATCCAGTTGGCTTAGAAAGTCATTAGTTACCACTTCCTGGATTATGAGGGGATCAGACTGGTCTCCATCCCTATCTTCCAGTTCAGGGAACTGAATATCATTAGGATAACCAGATTGACTATTAAAGACTGAGGCAAAGAAAGCATTAAGGACCTTAGATTTTTCCTCATCCTTGGTAACAATGTTCCCCTTTGCATCCAGCAAGGGATGGAGACTCTCTCTGGATCTTTTTTGTTGTTAATAATAATTTGTTGTTGTTAATAATAATTGCCCTTCAGGGGCAATGGGAGAGGTTTAAAATACTTTTTCGTAGAGCCATGACAATGTGATACAGCTTTTGGAGGGTCAGCTGGACCAGCAGACTTCCACTATCCATTAGATTTACAAGTGACACGAGTGTTTCACTGGGGCAGAAATTCACTTAGCATGACTGTGAAAGCTCCCTTGATAGGAATCAAGCTACCATGCTTTGAACCCATTACACCTCTACCTTGTTTCAAGATAGCCATGATTAAATTTCAAACAAGCTGTCTTCTCCAGCCTTCCCAGCAGAAAGTCACCACCAGCTTTGCTCATGATCCCACTTCTCACTGGGAGCCTCACTTCTCCAACACATCAGTCATGTCTGTTCAGGGACCGGATTTCTCATGCATTACTTCCCTCTGCAATCAAACCTGCAGTGTACAGTCGGTGTCACAATTGTTCACCCTACTTCTCCCAGAGCACTGAAGCAACACAGCAAAACCCCACAGTGAAACAACAGCAGTTAACCAAAGGGCAGTGGAAACCTACAGGGACTTTACATTTGGACAGGAACATGCAGAGACCTGAATATTTAAGACAGTTAAGAAAAACAGCAGTCACGGCTTCATATACGGCTTCACGTGGAGGTACACAATCACTACATCCATTTTCATTTCTGAGTCATATTTTCTGGGACCCCTTGGAAAATCAATCCATAGACCCAGTGGTCAGAAGTCCTCAGTCCGTACTTTCTTCTTCTTGTCTGCCTGTGGAGAGCATGACAGTGCTGCCCTTGCCTCAGTCAGCCTGAAGTGAAACCCAGTGCCCAGGGGAGCTGCTGCTTTTTGGTCTCCTGCTTGGCTTGCACAAACACACTGAAGACCCAGCCTTGGTGCAGAGCTTTGATGGCACTGTACTGAGCACTTGCTGCAGGTGCCTGGCCATCGCCTTCCTACACTGTTACCTTCTAGCATCTGAGAAGTTTAATATTAAGTAATTGCATGAAAACAGTAAAAATATAAATCCTCCCTCATAAACAGTTCTCAGAAAGAGTGATGCTCCTAAATACAGTCATGACACACCCACACAATAAATACACATTTTATAAAGAAGGAAATAGAAATACTGGTACCTCCAGTGTTAACGAGAGTAAGATGAGCATCAGTTCGCCTCCACAAGGAAGATTTAAGAGTATTTAAGAGTCACTTTTCTGCTAGCAATGAGAATTCTCCCTTAACACATTGGCATACACAATGGGAATTGCCATGTCCAGCCATCTGCTGCAGACATTCACTGCATCCACAGACAGAAACCAAAAAGAGACAGTGTATGAGCACCCAGGTCTCACACTGAGCCAGGACTTTGGGAGATGAGTTGCTAAGTCTGGAAACACGCAGGCAATCCTGGCATGAGCTGGGAAACTTACATAACCTTCTGTCACCCCTCAGTGCCCTTGAGCAAGGGAGAAGTGAGTAGAAATAAAAAAAATAAATTATGCAAAACAATAATGTAGCAGAAGAAGAGATCCAGCTGGGCCTGACTTCCAGTCCAGAAGAGCTCAGTCTTCAGCACTGCCAGCGAAAGTCTACAGAGAGCTCTGACCTTTCAGTGTCCACCACAGCACATAAATAGCACATCTGCCAATCACTGGAGATTTGGGACCAGCAGAGTGGCCACAGATTGATGCCCTTGTAAGCTGCTACATCTGCTTAGTTTATGCTGCTGAGATTTTGAAACCACAGAATGAAGTTGATTCTAACCCATCATTTTTCTGGTGTGTTTCGCAAACTGAAGCACAAGAATTCAAATGATGCTAAGGGAAACTCCAGTCATCAGTATCTCATCTAAGCATCATAAAAAAAAGTGTCTAAAAAGTGCTGCTTTATAAAAGGCACTTTGTAGAGGAAGTACAGAGAATCAGAGATGTGCCATCACTGCCAGGCACACAGACCCCAGACCCAAGCCACGCTCTGGGAAGCTTTCCCTTCAATATCCACCTGCTCCAACAAGGTCAGGTCACTACTGTCTCCTAATGGAGCAGTTCCATTGATCCGTTAACACTTTAATTCAAGCAACATGACTTTCTGCAGTGCAGTGTGACTCACTTTTGGATTTTGCATAGCATATACTTTGGAGGGTCTTAAAATTAAACGTCAAGTCAATGTTTAGACTTCCTAAAAATAAATCAAGTTAAGTGGTCTGGGGAAATGCTGTGAACCCAATGAGTCAAGAAACAGTAAAAAAGCTTGACTTGACTAGATCAGGTGGCTATTATAATCAACTATTTTCCTTCATCCTTAACTTGCACAAATGAAAACAGGAAGTAACTGATCTTGTAAAATACACATTATCCAAAATCCAAGACTGATCTGTCAAGTGAAAATACCTGACTGAGGGCTCTCATTCCCGGGCCAGTCACACCCGTGTTTCAGGAGGACAATACCTTACACAAAGGCTTTGAGAGATCATAATTATAACTAATAATCAGAAGAAGCAGACTCATAAGAGACTACAGGGAATCAACATAAACGTCTTTCATTACCACTGGCACTGTGCAAGCGCCCAAGCCATAAGGCACTTTGCCTTGGTTTCCCTTCAGACCCAGAAGAAATGCAAATAAACCTGTGCAATTCCCCTGGAGCAGAAGGAGGCAGACCAGGAATGAAGAAGGCTCATTCCACCAAGTCAGTCTCTCCCTCGCTGCCAGCAGATGAATATTAATGCACCATTGTCATAAAAGTTTAACTGCCATTTTTTACAATTAAAAATATCCTACGAGGCTACAACGAACATGCATGACAACACACGCTTTCCTTCCCACCCAGTCACTTCAACCATGACCAACAAATTCCCTGCCATCCTGCACAGTCCGGATACTTACGTGCCTGCCATCGGGGAAGACCCGGTCAGGTAATCCCGCAGGAGCGTTCGCCCAAGCCCAGCACGTGTGCTTGAACCCAAACAGGCTCTTACACCTGATCACGAGCAAAAGCCAGCCTTGGCAGACAGACGAGCCCAGAGTCCCTAAGAAGGCTTCTAACCAAAACAGGAAAGGGAAGCACTACTGAGCGAGCAGAAGGGCAGGAAGTAACAGTTACTTGTATGGCAGGGGCGGGGAAGGGACTTTAAAGACGAAATGTCTTCTTTCTTTTAGCTGAGTTACCAAACCAAAGTCCAAACAACACAGATCGAGATTAGATGCACCATCTTTGCCTCATTGGCGGTGTGGGTATTAAAAACATTCCATTTATTTTCTCAAGGAGCAGGTTCACTGTCCAAGAAAAGGAAAAAGTAAACAAACCTCAGGCCCAGAAAAAAAATATTGCTATTATTCATTTACGGCTTGGGCGTTTGCACGGTGCCCAACCGAACCCTGGGGCCCCAGCAGTACAGAGGGCCCTGTCCCGCCTCCCCGCCAGCCTGGTGATGCCTGCGATTGGCCGATGGCCAGCTCCAGCCCAGGACTTGGTTGGACTGATGCTGCATGGTGCCCAGGATACCGCACGTTGGCTCTTCTCTCCCACGGCAATACAGCTTTTGGGCAGGAGATGCCTTACACCAGGCTAACTCAGGTTCCAGCCAAAGCAAAATCTTTTATGGTTGCTCTCCAACCTACTCGTTCTGTGTGGGGTGACTCTGGTCATCATATATGTGTAAACAAGACACATTGCACAGCAGGAGATAATTGATCAAATAGCTTATAGCAAGACACAGAAGACATCTCCAAGGTTTAAAAAAGCAAGACAGAATCTCCTCCCTCTCAGAGGCGGCAGGTCCCTGAGACAGATCCTGCTTATCTCCCCACACCTTGGTTTGGCAAACTGGTACACACAGATGCAAACATCCTGCAAACACTGTCCTGTCTTCCCAGCTTGCTTCAGCCTGTGGGTGCACTATGGCCTGAGGAAGTTAACAGCAGAGGGAGAACTAGTGCATGGAAAACACAGGGAGAAGTGGATGCTGTCTGCTGCTGCTGTCTGGCCACAAGTACAGAAAAACGGGGTTTCTTCCCATTTTTTGCATGAAATTATCTTCAGGAGGTTTTGGTTAGTGTGCTCACAAGTTCCCTTAACATGCCTAATACATCACCTGTTATCTGTGATAAGAGATGACACGCAAGAGTGTAAGCACCAAGAGCAAACAACTGCAGAGTGAATCCACTGGCTGTTCAGAGATCTCACCTGCTTCTCCTTAGCTCAGGTCACCACAGGCATTCCCTGCCTGATGACCTTATGTCCTTTAACAGCACTTTAACACACGTTGCTTAAGAAGATACTTCTCCCACGGCCTTGTTTGAGCAATCCCATGCTAGATGCCAGGAAGGTAGTGCAAGATCAGTATTTGGAAGCTGTAAGGAGGGTTCTCGCTTGTGTGTCACTACAGCATTTTGCCGAACCACTTAGTGCCCACCCAGGCATTGCGCAAACCAGGACCGGACAGGTTACCTAATCCGAACCCAGTTCCCTAAAGCGCGATGCAAGTGAACTACCTCCATCCCCTAAACCATTGCACAAAGAGTTGTACTTCTTACCTACTCTGATCCCTTTACTCATCTGCCAGTATTCAATCCAGAGCAGCCACAGCACCCAGGTAACCTCCCAAAGCACCCCACAACCTGCAGAGCTGCTCAGCTCTTGATGACCTGCTGGGAACACAGCAGTGTCCAGTGACTGCCACAGAGGCTGCAGGTAGCACAGCGCACACATGGGCTTTCTCTGTTAGAGAGCACCAGAGGCTCTGAAGTCTCCACTAATAAGAGCAAAACCTGCAGCGTCCTGCGAAGACCACTCCTCAGGAGAGCGAACGTGTCCTTTAATATAGTGAGAAGAGAGGAAGGTATGAGTTAAGCTGAATTTGGCCAGACACACCAACTACATAAACTCTTCAGGGCAGCCTCTGGCTGGGAGCAAGAGCTACACAAATGCTGCTCAACATGAGCAGAAGAGCAGAGTACTTTTCACATTTGCTGTTTTTCCTGGTGCAGAAGATTGCTTTAATGGTCCAACTGAAAGACCTGCAGAATCTATTGGTGAAATGGCACCTGGTAAAAATGTGGGTGTCAAAATCTGGTTGATCTCAGGGCTGCTAGTGCATTGCCTGTTCAGCTGCAGTTTCTGATTCCTCTGCAGAAAACCTTTGACTGAAGGGTTTCGGTTTTCAGCTGATGAGGAAGTGTAAAACCCAAGAAATAAAGTTCTCACTGACATTTAAGTAAAACTTTTTCTGCTGTGCTTTTTTGTTCCAAACGTCTTTTTATTCTGTTTAGTGAAGCATTTCATTATCTCCTACACATATGTGTAGATTGTGTAGTATTATGTTTCTGATACTACACCTTTCTGCTCTGAGATCTGGTGGGATTTGGGGCACAACCTTGTTTAATTAAAAAAGTCCTGCTTTTCATGAATCCAAAACCTGATTTTATTTGGAGTCAGGTGGCGGTTTCTCTGTATAACTCATACACTGCTTGGACTATTGTGGCAAGGTTTTCCCATGCAAACAGTACTTTAATACACGTATTAGAAAGGAAGGATGTAACCTGAAAAATGCATCTCCAGGTAACTACAGACTCGCATAACTAATTGCTCAGATCATCCACACTGGCTCCAATGCACTAGGCAGTGTGATGCAGAAAAATGGACTAAGGAAAGATATAAGCAGCTTTTTCATTCATCTGATTTCATGTGTCTGGGAAAGACAGTCTCTGCCTTTGGGGCAAAGTGACAGCACTTGCTTGTCTGCTAGAACAAGCAGACGTGAATCTCCATATATACAAATATCAGATACACTAATACTAGCTAGAGTAATCTGGTTTTAAAGTTTCAGTTCTCCTGAACAGCATCACCTTTGAGCGTACACGAAACCCCCAGCCTTCCCCCAGCTTCTGCTAGTGCAAAGAGTAGGTCCCTACTGCCACATTGAGTGAGACACTGGGAAACAGTGACACAGAGTGGGACAAAGTCCAGAGCTGCCTCTCAGTGCCCCTGTCATAAGCCAAATTAATTTCCTTCAGGCCCACAGCATACATTCCAGCAGAAGTGCCTCTAATCACCCCTCTGCATTGCTAGAATGCCTCCAGGGCTGTGGGCTAGAAAGGGAGCACTTAGAAAGAAACAGCACCCTGGGACAAATGAGACCAAGAGGCTGCTTCTGCACAGACCTCACAATGGGCCATATGCTGGATAAAGAGATTATTTCAGTCATGTGTTGAGAGCTGTGTGAGAAGATCAGGACTCCTGAACACAGAAGCAAGGCTGTAGCTCCAGTTATGGGAATATTCCCATAGGTTTCTGAGCATAGGTTTCAGTTGGCCACATACTAGGCTTTCATGTTCTGAAGATGTCCAAGTACTGTATTCACTTGCCTTTTTTTGGGTTTCATTACCAGGTTAAACACAATTTGTATAATTCGATAATATTATATTTCAAATATTTAGAGCTACAGACTGAAAGCAGAAAATTGAGCAGCATCTCAGTTTCCAAATGACTCGTCTGCAGAGACAAAACTCTGTTAATATTTAAAAATGAAACGATTCACTGCAGAACGCGTGGGGTGTATTCTACAAAGACCATTAAATCATAATACAAAATAAAACTGTAACCACATAAGAGCTACTTGAAGGCAGACACGATTGAAACGGTTTTTTTCTAAATAAGCAAGTACTTCAGACCTTCCCAGTAGCTTCATATACTCGTACACACGTATTTCTGCCAAAAAGCATCTTAACACAGTGCACAAAATTCCGAGATTTGTGCACGACAGTGTATTTTGTTCAATGTCGTGATTAAGAGATCGGAAAGATCTCACTGAAACTGTGCACTCAGAGTGCATAAACTAGAAGACAGTTTTATGACTATGTGCACAAATACTAGATAACAGCATATAAAATATCAGTTTCAGATTCATAAAACTAATTTCACAGCTGTTAATAGGCTTTGAACTTAAGACAGTTCCTGATACACTGAGATTTGCAACTGCTAAACATGCTGATGAGAGGGGAAAAAAAAAACCCTCAGAAAGCTTAACCCTGTATGTCAACATCTTTTTTCACGTTCATCACTCATTTTAAAGGAGCAGCAGAGACACTGGAAAGCAGAACATGCTTATTTATTGCTACAAGAGTTTAAAATGTGCAGGTGAGGGTGCTGACATTTTGAAAGCTGAGCGTATTTTATACATGAGAATCTTCTTAAGACTATTAGTGACCCCATCACTGCTGAGGTCAAAGAAGTTTTGCCATGGACTTAAAAGACACAAGGCATAACCCTTGACATAGGTCTATTCAAGTAGTGATAAATGAACACATGGCAGGAAAAAAAAGACTTTTACAGTAACTGAGACATGCAAGATTTGGGGAGCCCTATTTTTTCCCACTGGGAAGCCACTGACTCTCAATTCATGAAGCCTTCTTTCCTAATATGATTTAATCTCTGACCTCTCACTGTGCAGAAGTAGTCAGAACTTACATGCTTGCAAGGGGACTGTCTGTTTTGGCTGATGCTAATGCCTTAGGTACTGTATTAAGGAAATAACTGAACTGCAAAGAGGTAACTCTGTGGCTGGCTTCAATTTTCCTCTCTATAAACTCTGGTGAGCAATGGGCAGGAAGCCCAGACCCCATGTTAAGCAGCATGGAACAAGTTATAGGCCATATGGAGAGAAATAAACTGCCACTTCATAGACAGGATATCTGTAACGCCTTTTTGCTTGAGTCAGCTAATTGCACATCAGCAAATCAGCACGTTTATAGTAAATGGAGCATTATGATATCATGGGAAACGTATTTAATTTGATCAAAGTTTGTCAGGAAAAGTTCCCCTGAATGTATGAAAATGCTTAAGAGTCCTGAGTGCTTGGGACATTTTACAGTCCTTATTAAACAAACATTTCCATGTTTAATGGCAGCCAGTTGTGCAAAAGACCAAAACTTCTAAGTCTTTGTGTCAGCAATCTCCCTGCAGCTGCCAGCACAGGCAGCTCCCTGCTGCAGGCAGCAGGCACCTCCAGGTGCACAGGACCAGACACAGCAGCCACACCTGCTCTAGCAGCAGTTATAACTCCCATCAGTGGCCTCTGACCCAGCTTCTCAACTCCTGTCCTTTCCAGAGGCTGAGAACTAAAAAGTACAGACTTTCAAAACCTCTTCTATAATGCAGATTTTGACAAAATATAATCAGAAATTATATTTGAAAGTATTTTTATTACTGAAGTTCTTTGAAGTTCTTTGCCCACCTGATGTTCAGATTGCTAGACTGAGAACATTTGAACATTGAACATTAGGTTAGACTTTAGGAAAAGCTGCTTTACTGACAAGGTTGCCAGGCACTGGAACAGGCTGCCCATGGAGGTGCCTGAATCGCCATCCTTGGATGAGTCTACAAGTTGGATAGGTCTGGAGCTTAAGGAAATAGTTTAGTGGTGGGTGTGGGAAGGTTGGATTAATGGTTGGATTCAATGATGTTGAAGGTCTTTCCCAACAGAAACAATCCTATGATTATATGCTTTTTAGATTATTCTAGTGAAAAATAAACATAAGGATAGCTAATGAATCAACATACGCAGTAAGAAAACCCTTTGTCCCAAACTACTGACAGTACTTTACAAAAATCATCCTGGCAGCCCCTTTCTTCCCCCCTCCTTCCATTATTTCTTGTCAAAGACTTGTCCCCATTGCCTGGCAGATAAAAAATTTGAGGAGTGCCAAATTTGAAACAGGATCCCTGAGCACATTTGTGCACCAGACTTGTTTGTGTGCGATGTTTGGGATTTTGCAAGAGGATTATGTATTTTTCTAAATCAAAGCTGTGCACTGTTCACAATGCACAGGACACTGCAAAGACTAGTTTGAATAATTACACAGGTATTTTTGCTTTTATGTGATTTGTACCCTTTTCCCCCCTGCAACCCTCCTTATTTCTTCTAAGATGATGTTCTTGACTTCGATATGTCCCTTCAATATGCAGCACAAACACAGCACCACTTCCCAGGAGTTATGAGTAGGTAGCCAGTGAGCATCCAGTCAATCAGACCTTATGCTGCTTTTACCTCAGGACCACTTTGAATCACTCCAATAATTTGCTGAGTCTCACAAAACCAGTTACTTTTATTGCTCTGTCAAACTAGGCTGAGTCTCAGCTACCAAGAAGGTGGTAGAAACTTGGGACAAACAGAAGAGTGAAGGAACTGTGTAAACCTTACTTCCTTAGGAAAGCCAGCTAAAGAGAAGCTGGTGAGAGCCTCCCAAAGAGTCACTGCTCACCAACCAGCGCCCTCACATCTGCAGCAAACCACCACCAAAGTCTCCACAATGGCATGCACAGTCCATTTCAAAATCAGCTTCAGGCTACTGTCAGTTACAATATCATTTCACTGATGATGTTTATATGTAACAGTATCTGGACTAAATTTATGGGCAGTAAATGTAGGCATTTTGGCTACATGCAGCTTACGAAAACAATCCCCTCTAAGAAACAAAACCTGAAGGTACAGAAGGCTAGAACAATTCAAAAGGAAGATGGCATGATCTTTCCCCAAGTTAACACTGATTAAGAAAAAAATCAACTTTGAATAACCATGAGAAATCAAAGGTGATGCTGAGCAGTAAAAAAGACTATATAAATTCCTCTGACTTCAAATCACATGTGGTTAGTAGCAAACAGTTACACCTCATAAAGATGAAAATTCTTTATAGGTCCTATGTTTCCCATCTTGTCCTCTCCTTCGTACTGGGAATTACAAACTTTTTCCAAAAGGATAATTTTTCTAGTCCTCTGGCATTTTTTACTGCTTGAAACATGTAGGGTTTTTTTTGTCAGCAGTTCAAACAGACTCGTCAAAAGATAACCCTCCCACTGAAAGCTTAACGAGAAAGGTTAGCCCTTGAGCCACGATACGGACTGGGAGTGTTCAGCAGCCTATACGTCAAGACACGCTGTTCATAATAGCACCCTGGTTGTACTATCTTGGCACAGAACTGCTTGGAACTGTTCTTTTGCATAACTTGTACAACGTTTAGGGGGGGAAAAAATCTAAAAAGAGAACTGAAAAATCTCTCCTAAGTCAACAAATCACAGAAAGGAGAGGGGGGTACAGAGAATGGAGGAAAGTTTCAAAAGTCATTAAACTTTCCTTGCCTGTTACTGCCCATCTGAATTTTCTAAAGCTCCACTGTCTTTCAAGAGGAGACATCTAGGAGGGCTGAAATGAGGTTGTGAAGGGTTTCTAAGCAGCAGCAATACTTCCACCTGGCCCCTGCTAAGCCAGTGCAGCCTCTATGCAAATGCTAAAAGCCACAGCCAGGTGAGATCAAAAGGCAAATTGCTTTTCCAGATGCGGCAACCATTGTTTCTCAGCCCCAACAAGAACACATAAACCACCACCTGAAGCTGTATTATTACTGTTAACTAAGAATAAAGCCTTGCTAGAATTCTGAAAGAATAAATAGATTGCTCTAACATCCAACCCTATGTCTATGCTGGCTTCTCTCTATCTCCTGAAGAGCTTCCCAACATCAAAACTGATGCAGAAATCTCCAGCCGGTTTACAACAGGATCTCTCTCAGTGAACTTGATAACCGGTGTGTGATCAGCTGAGCAGCAACACAGCACTCTCTGGTCTGCTGAAACCAACTCCCCAGTGTGCAAACAGAATACAAATTGGGCAATGCTTTCCTTGGGCTGGATACTCTGTTTAGGCAGTCACAGCTTAATGGATAAAACACTGACCTCGGAGACCCCCATTCAAATCTCGCTTGCATTCCTGTGATGGCACTGGAGCTGGGTTAGGGAACATTCGTTTCAAAGAACCATTTTCCTAAGGACTGTCTGCATTTTTTGCCACAAGCCTTTTCTCTTCAGTGTTTCTGCCTTCCTTGCCTGTCTCATTGCTTTCTGCTTAGACTGACTGGCTTCTAACACACAGACAATGGTCCTTATTTACTTAATAATAGAACCACAGCTGGAAATCAGACCACGGATTTGGAAAATGCTCCTCTGAAATACGGTGTGAAAACAAAACTTCCCTGCCTTACTCTGCAGATTATAGCAGCATGCACAGCTTAGTTTCCAGTTTAGTTAGGCAGCTAGTGGACTCTTCAGTATTTTGGGATAGAAGTGTTTTCCTCTTCAGGACTCTTTCCAGAACAAGAGAAAAGAAAAAAGCAGCTATTAATTAGTATGCCATATGCCACATTGCTCTCAGTCTCTCACTTCCAGTGCCACTTAATATGTTGTTAGGTTCACACCATTTTAAAAATTAGAACAAGAACAAAACCTGCTGATCCATGACATTTTTTGTGTTGGTTTCTCCGCAGGGTCTCTTGGTCTGTGCCATGCCCAAGGCAAGTACCACCAGCCCTTGGCATGCAGGCTGCCATGTTCACTTCCCAGCTCTGACTTTGCAGTCTCCAGACACCGCAATACTCCCACTCCCTGCTACACCAGTGCCATATTTACTTTGTTAGCTGGTGCTGGATGAAATTAAAATTACCCTGAGATGAGCATAAGGTTCAAAAAATAGAGGGGTTTCTTCCAAATTCCATTATATTGTTTCTAAAGGTATCCCTTCATGACAGGTTTTGGGCATCAGTCTCTTCAAATTTAGCATCACCCAAGGGTGACCTCAGCCCCATACCAAAAATGAGACTCGTTCTTTATGTGCATCTATGGTTGTCTCAGATCACGACACAGGATGCAGACCCCTAGCACCAAGCAGCAGGAGCCATAGACAGAGCTGAGCTGCAAAGCTCTTTACAGGCAGGCTACAACCACTGCAGTACCTGCTCCATCACAGCAACTCCCATGTCTCCAAAGAGGGTAGGAGGCAAGGCAGGCAGACCACAGTTTCTTCAAAATAAAGTAACACTGACCTCTTGATTTCATTAGCTGCATAAACTAACAAAAAGAAAAATTATGATGATGGAAATGTCTTGGAGCTCTCTGGGATGTCTACATGCTCTGCCAGGATGGGAGCTCTCTGAAATCAAGGCATTAGGGCAGAGTCCCTCTGTATGGACCATGACACTAATGATGCAGGAAGTAGAGGGCAGGCTGAACAACAGGACAATGTGAGGAGTTTTGTAGATTTGCATTTTTTGTCCCTTTTTTGTCTGTACATTTTATAAATGTTTGAAATTATATCATCCACTTCAGATGTTACAAGAAAGTATCATAATCACTTACATTTTGGCATAACCCAGCTTGAGATAAGATGAAAGTGTTCAGATACCAGTCTAGCATTGCAGTGTTCCTCAATCAAAGCTGTGTTTCTATTTGTAAGTGCAAAGCTCTAACGAGCACCCAGCTCACCGTAGCAAAGGGTAAAACACCGTGCAGTGAAGCGTTCCTTCAGAGACCCTGCATGCAGCTGTGGGACACAAAGACATTTCTCCTGCTGAGTGGGGTTACCAGCAACCAACACTGTGAACTGCAGAGAGTTGTGTTTCCAACACGTGCACAGAAAGCATCACTTGATCAAAAGCCCGCACTTCTCACAAGGCACACTTGTACTGAGCTAACCATACCATGCAAGGCTTGGGGAAAAAAAAACCAAAAAGGAGGCAGTAGTATCCCTTAGTCCTTCCTAAGAGGCTATTGAATTGAGTCCAACCTAAATTCAGTAGTTATTGGAAAACCTCACTGAAAGACACAAATCGGTAATTCTGATCTGTGGCAACAAAAACAAATTCAGCCAAATTCAGTTAGTTCCGTCTGTGTTTTAAGAGTAAGGCTGGGATTTCTGTTATGTCAGGTAGCACTGTGAAATCCCAGAGAGAGTTGGCACTTGGTATTTTCTGTCTGACCTTCTTTACAGGAGCAGCGTTTATGTTGGAAGTGTGTCGGATGGTTTAATTCCAGCCTAGTGAAGAGCAGCCTCCAGGTCATATATCTGCTGCAACTAATTTGGCAGAAGAGCACTGTCTCTTCAGAGAAGGGCAACATAAATCTGCAAATACGGCTTCTGTCTGGGGAATGAACAACTCTAATTTTCTGTAGAACGACAGTCACTGACTAAATGTTGAAAGACACATAACCCACCCACAAAAAAACCCCCATCGACCAAACCCCCATGGTAGTAATACTCAGCAGCTCTAGCAAACGGAAACCTCCCCTCTGCAGGAGCATCAGCTCTCTGGAGGCTACATACCAGCAAGGCACTGGAACTACACAGTGGAAAGGGAGAAGAGACTTTTTTTCACTGTGGCAGCACAAGCAATTTGAGTTCTCAATTACCAATTCAGTATGTAGGGAGCTTTTCCCCACTAGTCAAAACGCAGATTTCAGCATCTTAGTGTTCAGGAGGTGGATTACAGTCCCAGATTGCCCTGGGAAAGGCAGTGCTGCAGGCAGCAGCAGGAAGGCAGCAGGCAGAGCACTCCACATTATCCTCGTGTGGAAGAAGCAAGACACTCTGACCCGCACCACAGGGATTATTTGTAGGCACCTCCTAGGAGAAGGCAGCCCCAGACAAGCAAGAGGTGCTCACCAGTGCCACCAGGCTTTGGGCATGCTGCGTAGCCCAGGACAGGTTGGAAGACTAATGACATGTTATTATTCTTTGTGCTGTTCATGCACTTTGGGGTATTGGTGACTGAGCATATAATCCGTAGAGCGTTACCCAGGACAAGGGGCAATGGTTGTAAGCTAGAACAGAGGAGGTTCCACATCAATATGAGAAGGAACTTCTTTACAGTGAGGGTGACAGAGCACTGGAATGAACTGACCAGGGGGGTTGTGGTGTCTCCTTCTCTGAAGATGTTTAAAATCCTCCTGGACACGTTCCTGTGCCACTTGATCCAGGTGACCCTGCTGTGATGGGGTGATTGGACTGGATGATCTTATGAGGTCCCTTCCAGTCCCTGTGTTTCTATGATCTGTGTGGGGACACATGTCGTGGTAAGGGAGGGGAAACAGGCAGGAGGAAGGAAGCACAAGTGGTTGTGCCATATGCTAACGAGAATATACACGAGACCCAAACTATCCACTGTCTGTCCTAGGTGCTGTTCTTCAAGGTGATTTGCTTTAACGAAGGCTGTGACCTCCTCTCTACTGCTGGCACTCTCCTTACAGAGAAACAACTAGCCAGATTAAAGTGTATCCAGTAACTCATGCCTCTGTTAGCTCATTTGACTATTATTTACACAAAAGAAAAATGCTGCCGTTCTGAATTCCGAGAATTTCGACCAGAGACTTGCCAACTGCGTAGCCCCCCAAAAACAAGATCAGAAAAATTAGAAAAAGTAATAAATTAGATATTAAAATATATTTAAATATATGTTAGTTATGTTATTAAATGCTGTAAAAATGCTAAGCCCACTGTCTAGTTTAAAATAATTTTCCATCTACACCCATAATGCTACAGGCAGTTTCAGTTCACAAGATGTGTAGTGCACTGAAAGAGAAGCAATCAAAGATATTAATCATAGAATCACAGAGTCATTACGGATTGGAAGGGACCTCGAAAGATCATCTAGTCCAATCCGCCTGACACAGCAGGATCACCTAAATCAAGTCACACAGGAACCCGTCCAGTCGGGTCTTGAACATCTCCAGCGAAGGAGACTCCATAACTACCCTGGGCAACCTATTCCAGTGCTACATCACCCTCACCGTGAAGAAGTTCCTTCTCAGGTTGATGTGGAACCTTCTATGTTCCAGCTTACAACCACTGCCCCTCGTCCTATCACTACATGACACCGAGAACAGCCCAGTGCCATCCTCCCGACACCCACCCCTCAAATATTTGTAGACATTAATGAGGTCACCCCTCAGTCTTCTCCAAGCTAAAGAGACCCAGCTCCCTCAGCCTCTCCTCATAAGGGAGGTGTTCCACCTCTCTTATCATCTTTGTTGCCCTACGCTGAACTCTCTCCAGCAGCTCCACATC
>VXBP01003680.1:0-69015 GCA_013400115.1 Rhinopomastus cyanomelas
CTACCAAATCGTAATCGCCTGACTAGACACAGATTCCAGTTCCAGTTTCATTTTAAAAGCTTCCAAAAATATAAATTAAGAAAAATTTGAGAGTGTGTACTCACACATGAAAAGAATAAAATAATTTTATGATGAAGAAGCAATGAGTGGTTTCAAAGCGCTTTCAAAGACATGATTCTTATGAGTTTTAAATGGATCACCAGAGGACATCTAACAAAGCTGAAAGTTGACAATTACAAAGTGAAGCAAATATGATGGTAAAATCCCAGGCTATTTTTCCTACATTAAGCACATGTAAGAAGAAATAGCTAAAAAGACGGAACATTGAGAAACAAAATGTGATTTTTATTGTTTGACAAGTAAGTCTGAAAGTATTAAAACTCCATTACTTAACACTACAGCATCATGCAGAGTCTTTAACCAAGTTATGTGCCAAATGTTATCACAGAACTATACCAAAACATTCAGTGAAGGGTTACAAGCTAAGTACTTTGCAGTCAGTTCACCTCAGCTATGGGTACCAGCATTACAAACCTCTAGGCTTATGTAAAAGGAAAGCAACAGGCAGTGTGGCCTAGATTTTCGAGTAGTGAGGTGGATTGTAAACTGGCTACAGGGTAGAAGTCAGAGAGTGGTGGTCAATGGGACAGAGTCTAGTTGGAGGCCTGTATCTAGTGGAGTGCCCCAGGGATCGGTGCTGGGACCGGTCCTGTTCAATCTATTCATTGATGACTTGGATGAGGGATTGGCATGCACTGTCAGCAGGTTTGCTGATGACACAAAGCTGGGTGGTGTCGCCGACACCCCAGCAGACTGTGCTGCCATTCAGCGAGATCTGGACAGGCTGGAGAACTGGGCAGAGAAAAATCTAATGAGCTATAACAAGAGTAAGTGCAGAGTCTTGCATCTGGGCAAGAACAACCCCAGGTACCAGTATAGGCTGGGGACTGACCNATGTTCAAGACCCACCTGGATGTGTTCCTGTGTGACTTGGTTTAGGTGGTCCTGCTGTTGCAGGCGGATTGGACTAGATGATCTTCCTTCTATCCGTAATTATTCTATGATTCTATGATTCTATGATTCTATGAAGTAATGCCTTTGTACTGACTTCCCAATTCCTGAGCCTCTTCTAACATTTTAAGAGTTTAATAATTTGGATGGACAGGAAGAAATATGGACAGGATGACACAAAGCTGGGAGGAGTGGCCAACACCCCAGCAGGCTGTGCTGCCATTCAGCAGGACCTGGACAGGCTGGAGAGTTGGGTGGGGAGAAATCTAATGAACTATAACAAGGGTAAGTGTAGAGTCTTGCATCTGGGCAAAAATAACCCCAAGTACCAGTAGGGGTTGGGGACTGACCTGCTGGACAGTAGCATAGGACAAAGGGACCTGAGGACACCAGGATGACCATAAGCCAGCAAAGAGCTCTTGTAGCCAAGAAGGCAAATGGCATCCTGGGTGGATCAGAAGTGGATGGTTAGTAAATTGAGAGAGGTCCTCCTGTCCCTCTGCTCCGCCCTGGTGAGACCAGAGCTGGAATATTGTGTCCAGTTCTGGGGCCCTCAGTTCCAGAAGCACACAGAACTGCTTGAAAGAATCCAGTGCAGAGCCACAAACATGATGAAAGGAGTGGAACATCTCCCTTATGAGAAAAGGCTGAGGGAGCTGGGTCTCTTTAGCTTGGAAAAAATGAAGACTGAGGGGACACCTCATTAATGTTTATAAATATGTGAAGGGCAGGTATGAGGAGGATAGAGCCAGGCTCTTCTCAGTGACATCTAATGACAGGACATTTAAAACCTGCCTGGATATGTTCTTGTGCGACTTGATCTAGGTGATCCTGCTCTGGCAGGGGGATTGGACTAAATGATCTTTTGAGGTCCCTTCCAATCTGTAATGTTCTGCGATTCTGTGCTTCTCTGAAAATAATATGCACAGGCACATGTGACAGAACATATGCAGCACTGAAATTATGCAGCGACACAGATGCCCTAGTCAGATTTGGAAAAAGGTTCCACAAGAATGCACCACATAAACCAACGATAAAGCCTGCAGAAGTTTTCTAGTATAACACAAAAGGGCTTTCACATGCCATCATCTGCCATGCATGTTACTCTAATTCAAAGCACTGCTCAAAAAGTGTGGTATGTTTGTAAACATGAAATGCTAAATTTTATACACAAAGCAATGATGTGACTGTCTGTCCTTCAAGGAAATGATGAACGCAGAAATTTAGGGGGCAAGCACAGCTATCCTTTGACACTGTACCAAGCTTTTCAAGAGCACTCCTTTATGTATCTGCAGAGTGCCACACTGTGATGCTGGAAAGTAGTTTACTCTGCTTAGAGTCTGCCATTACATCCTGCTTCAACCTAGGAAATGCATGTTAATTAGATTCACAAGATTATACTTTCACTGCCTGTCCTTCTGCCAGCTAGTATAAAGTGGGTTACTTATTTCACAGCCTTTTTGAATCATATGTGCTTTTTTTCTAGCCATCTACTTCATTTCCTAAAACACTTGGAGTTCTTCATTAAAAAATTTCACAGATCCTGGAAAGACCGTTCTGAGGCTTCATCCTGCCAGACTCCAGTGACATAAAATGCACTGCTCTATGCAAACCTGCGTTATTATTGCCAAGAAAACTCTGTGTGGCATGTATGCTGATCATAGCTACTTTTAATGCCAAACCTCCAAAGACAAAAGGATTGATACGAAGAAAAATTAGGCTCGGAGAGCATTTCAATAGGAGCATTTCAATACACCCAAGTAGGAGCGACTTAACATGCGGCCTTTATAAAGAGATACTGTCGTTACGCAGCAGGGAGTATTTCTTACTGAATAATCCAAGAGAGTCTGGTTCAGAACCTAACCTAAGTGCTAATTAGCCTCACCAACATACTTTTAGCAAAAATATAAAACAAGAGCTAATTAATGACCATTTCCAGTGGCAGCAGGGAAAGTTCTCTAATTTATCTCTAAAAAAAAAGAAGACACCAGGAGATAAATGAAAGGGAAGCTTTAAAAGAAAAAAAAAGCATTACAAAGGCTACGCTCCTGCGGGTATTTCAGTGCCTCGGGCACATGGCTCTGGTTAGTCCTTGCAAGAGAGAGAGGATATTTCTCTTTTAGATAATTACCTTCTATGCCAGCAAACAAAGAACAAAAGTTGTACATTTTCGAAACTGGACTGTGAGAACAGCACACCAGAAGCCACAGACTATTCTTTCAACTTAAAAAGGGATAAACTACGCCTGTACAGGACTTTGAAAATGAGCTGAGAAACTCCTCCAGCAGCTCTCCGCTAGAACAGATTTTTTTGCAGTTTAGCACATCACATCACAACTGTAAAGTGAGGAGATGCAAGAGAACTTAGCAAATGTGACGATACAGAGGAGGAAGTCACTAAATCGTGGATAAATGGATAAAGATTTCTTAATGGGAGCTACGGTGCGCTCAGTAAAACTGCTCTCACGGTTGTCAGCCACGCAATCTGCAATGCTCCTTGGATTCAAATGAACAGATCTAGCAGTGCTACAACAAATAAGCCCTAGCCAATAAGCTGGAGATTTCAACTGAATGTTTCCATTAAACACACTTACAGAATCTACCTTCAAATTGAACAGAACCCGACTCATGCACTTCGCTGTTCTAAACACTGCAGCCACAGCACAGACTCTTTTCGTAAACCATTTTATCACCTTGTGCTCTGTGCATGTTTTAAATGATCAGTACTACCAGTCAAGGATGCAGAAGGAAGATGTTTAATTGGCAGTAAGAGCACCAGAGTGAATTCTCAGTTGTCAAGCTTCGGGCATAAGTTCAAGAGAAATACATGCCCAGAGCTAAAGCTGAGTCTCATTACTGAATTTTAAATGCCTGTTTAAGACCTGCTTGATTAGTGAAGTATTGAAGCTTATTTATTCTTTCCTCAGAATCTTAACTTACTTCAGATTCAGGAACAGAGGAATGGAAAATCAGATCTCTTACAAATCTGCAAGTCATTAGTGTGATAGACACTTGAAATAGCCAAGACAACGGCTGTGTACTCACCAGAAACTAAGATGCGAGGTCCTCCCTGCAACACTTCCCAGCAACAACCCACCACCACATCTGCGCCAATCCAGTTTGCTCAGAATTTGACTTTGAATTTCAAGCAACCTACTAAACTTCTTAAAATTTTATTCCAGGGATGGAACTATAGACACAACTGCAGTCTTCCTCCTGCGCTTGCTGCCTCTCAGGCACATTGATTCACACAATATTTCTACCTTCAAAAGCATGTTTTTAAGTATTTGCATTTTTGACATACAATATCACCAAAATAAAGTCTCGACATTCCTATTATTAGCCATTCCCAGTGTTTGAAACACACTTTCTGAAGCCAAAAGCAGTACAGTGTCTCTGAAATTCTGTGAACGCTTATTCAGAAAGCAACTAGCCCCTAAGAACATACTGTTCTGCTGCTTCTCTCTCTCCATAGAGCTCAGGAGTCTTCATCAGTCATCTTCACCGCTATAAAGTGGTGCCTCATCTCTCAAAAAAGGCTGCTATGGCTGCACACTCTTTGGACACTGCATAGTAACTGCGCTGTATAATGCAATAGGACTGCTGGAACTTCTAACTAGCCAAGAAAACTAGCACAAAAATATGTGGAAAAGTTTAAGAAATTTTAAAATACAGTATTTATTTGTAAAACTAAGTAATTTCTTATTAGTTCTTTCTTTTGTTGCTTATTGATTATTTTTTTTTCTTTTTAACTTACCAGGCATTATAATATTGGAAAAACCTAGTTTCCTTGTTATGGATACTCCATGGGTAAACATGGATGTATATTCTCTCCTAATTTGTTCTATGTCTCCATGAAGCAACTGAAGAGAAACTGCCAGACCTGAAAATTAAGAGAAAAACAAGGGAAAATAAGACATTCAGATGTTATGGTCATCACTACGTCTTAAAATTGTACATACTTGCAAGTACATGCGCAGTGCTGAGAACTCAAATTAAGAGAAGTTTAATATTCCTGAGGCAACCTACCTCAGTTTTTCTGGGTATTTGGGAAGGGTACTAACATCCGGAAAACAATAAAGAAAACAATCACCAACTAGAAATCATTAACAAAATAATACTGATCACAATCTTAATCTCAACAGGGATGGTCTGAAGCCTTAACTGGAAGAAGAACTGGAAAACTATCAATTTAATGAAACATCATCAGTAATGTCCAATACAATTTCTATTTTTCACTTCTTCAGCGCAGCGCTGCCTTCACTGCCATGTAAGAAAAGGTGTGAACACAATGGTTCCTATGAGAGAAACATGTGAGGCACATTACAACGCATCCCTTCACCTGATGAGAAGCTATACAACTTCCAAAATATAATCCAAACTCTGAAGGAACCAATACAGCACACTCAGCATCATTCTCTTCGGCACAGTGTTTTAACAATGTCTGAAATGACAACTTTTTCTCCAATATTGAGGTTTATTCATCATCTTTGATGCTTTTGCTAGTAGACACACAAGATGCACAGGTGGCATTCTCCAATGTGCATTTCTTTAGAACCAAGGAAGGATGATTCCTCTTACTGTATCTGCAACATACAGGTGAAGTGCAGACGGTGCACTTCACACAGCTGAGATGAACAGAAACAACAGGCATGTCTCTTGGCTATTTCAGATAGAACCACTGAAGCAAGTGCCAGAACGACATAGCTTTTAAAGACTACTTTTCCCTGACCTTCAGTATTACTACAGCCCATGTCAACATACACATCCAAGGAGAAGATAAAAACAAGCTCTTCATATACACTGAACAGCTGGAGATAGACAGACAACTCAGAAGTCTTAACTAGTTTTCAACTCAGCTTAAGTAAATAACACTTACATATAGATTGAACACGCTCATCAGTCCTTTGGGCTCTGGAATACATTTCCCTTATGACCATGTCATTATTTAACTGAAGGCTGGTGGTTCTTAAATCAGATCCTAAAAAATCTGTACTAAGTACTGCCAGTCCAAACCACTGCACTAAAGACATCAGAAGCCTACATAGCACGATAATCTTTCTCTTTTCCTCTCACCGACACTTAGACTTCTTCATTTGAGCAACTCCAGAGAACACAATGCCATGACCAGACTTCCATTCCCTTATGGGAAACAGCTCACCTACACAACTCTGGATGAAAATCAAAGACTTTTTTCAAGCAAAAACATTCAGTGAAGTCTATTCTATTTTAAGGACTGTATTTAACGCCACAGACAGTAATCATTTTGATAATGGTAATTTGTTCTGTTTTTTTCCAGTAACAAATTTTAGGAAGCAGTATCACCAATTATTGGTGTAGACAAGAAAAATAAACAACACTGTGGCCATTGACTGTATAGGAGGTTGACAGACAATCATACGAGCAGAGTATAGATTCTGCTAGAGCAGATGAAGAGTTTTCCAGTGGTGCACGGGAAGAGCAAGGCTGGGTATAGCTCACTTGCACACATGGATTTTTAGGCCACCTTCAATCTTCTTTTATATTTTAAGAAATTCTTATACATACATATATAGATTCATACCCCATATGCCCCTATTGCAGTGTTTCCTTGGAAACTAAGCAAACCATTTGCCACTTCTCCTGATCATGTCACCACAACAGCGTTAACCAGCTCTTGCGCACCGCCTGGCACCGAGCAGAGTCATTGTGCTTCCCAAGCCGAAGTTCCAGACCTCAGACTCTATCGGTACCACAGTTTCTGTTGTGTACAAATGTGACATATTTCCTTGAAGTAATTTTCAGCTCAAAAATGAGATGTGTCAAAAACCCCCATCAATGGCAAAATACTTTTAACTAGAGAAATGAGCTGCCTCTCAAGGATTTGAAGTACTTGCTCATACAAGGTGAGGAAGGTTTTAGAACACTGTATTTCACAACATTGTTAGAAGAATGAAGAGTCAACTTTTTATATCCCAAAGCATCAAGAAAATATCCAAGTGAACGCACTTAGAAAGTGGTTTAGCAATTTTACCTATAATTTAAATCCATCTTTGGAATATAAATGGTGTGCACTCCACAACTCTTCAGAATGATGAGGCAAAGTTACTTGAGAATGTTATGCAGTGCAAACAGTCTAATGAAATTGGAAAGACTGAAACTAAACCAGAATGGAAACAGATGCATAGGGAAGAAAGTCTGAATAATCTCCAAAAACAAAGGTTTCAAGTTAAAATCTTTCCACTGAGGATCCAGTTGCAAAATGAAGTGAAGGAGAAGATGATCAACTCAGTGGAAGAGATAAAGTTAGGAGTATAGTCACTTTGTATTAATTGTTGTGAAAAGACAACAATCCCTAATTAAGTGACCTGATTGCTTTCTCAAAGTTCCACTGATTTTACAGGCAAACTAGGTCCCACTGCATCAAAATCCAAAGCCAGGAGACACATACTGCATTACTGAGGTGTAATACCCAAGGGATGTTCAGGACCTTGTGAGTGATGGACAAGAAACACACTGTATGTGAAAAGCCAGGAACTTATTTTTGGTCCTAATGAACATTCTAAGATGGAATAGTTGGATGTTTTAGGTTGGAAGGGGCATTAGAGATCACGTAGTTCCAACACCGCTGCTATAGGACATCTCTGAGTAGAGCACGTTGCCCAGAGGCCCATTCAGTCTGGGCTTGAACACTTCCAGGGATGGAGCATACACAAACGCCCTGGGCAACCTATTCCAGTGTCTCATCACCCTCATAGTGAGGAATTTCTTCCTGAGATCTCGTCTCAAACTCCCCTCTTAGCTTGAAACCATTTCCCTTGTCCTATCACTAGATGCCCACTCTAGCTTTCCTGTAGCCCCCTTTCGTGTCCTGGAAGGCCTGTATAAGGTCCCCTGTGACAGCCTAATCAGTTGTCAATTCACTTACAAAGACACTAACACACTGTAAACAAAGCACTGTTAAAATCACATACATGCCCATCACCTTTCCAGTATCGACTTTGTGCTTACCCTTCCATTGCCCCTCTGGGGGCATTAGATCAGTTTTTTCCCCTTCTGAAGACAGGGTACGGTGACCAAATGCTCAGCACCCCAGATCCTTTGCCATGAAGAGCAGGAGGTCGCGTGTTCCTCTCCTCTGTCTAGGCTCCTCCTGGAGTAATTTTCATGTTTACTAATGTGCTTTGCACCATGTTATTTCTTCCCCAAGTTTCAAGTCCACACAACATCACACACGGTGTTTTTATATAGGTTGTGTGCCTGGTTTTTGTTCTCCTCGTTTCCCCTGACAAAGCTGAATTCTCCTCTCGAGCTCTGACGTATTTCAGCTGTTTCCTGCAATTGTATTTTGGATTGGAGAGATTCTGACAGCATAAACTAGACGTGCTTTTGATACCTAATGGTTTTGTCTGGCCTGGAAACCTGAATGGATTAGAAGACTTTGTAGCTTAGTATTTAGTGCTCAGCAGAGTAAAACCTGCAGTGACACCTTTACCCCAGTGAGCTGACACTTGGTGTTGGGGGAGCTAAAAGTCTGAGCGCAGGTGACGGATATGAAAAAGAGTTAAGATCAGACTTGGCGGAGGTTTTTTAATTGTGAGACCTGAAAAATGCCTGGTGCTTGAACACACATGGAGAGCTGCAAAGTGGCCACTCCAGATGGGGGAGCAAACACTGGACAAGCAAAAACTTCTGGGGAAACGGAGCCAAGAGAAGAGTAGAGCTCACACCTGCTACCAGCTTGTATGGGCAAGGACACCCAAGAGAGAGTCAGCAGTGCCCTGGAGATGCAAGCACAGCTGGTAAGAACTGAGACAAAAGGGCCAGGAGAAGGAGCTCTGCTCTGTGCTACAGAGGAAAAGATGCAACCCTGAGTGGCCTGTCAAGGGCCTTCACCTCCAGGATGCAGAAAGATTCCTCCCCTCAGATGTGGGGCACATGCATCAGACATCTGGCCAAAATGGAGCTGGAAAGGTGCAGTGCTCAGTGCTGCAGAGGCAGGCAAAACCCTGCCACAGGTGTTGGCCCACCTGAGGGGAAATAAGCCTTCCTGCCCCCAGCTGCCAAATGTGTGGCACCACACAACTCTACAGGGCCAAGGAAGACCTAAAATGAAGTCACTATCTCTGGTTTGGTGTTTTTGTTTTTGGTCATAAAAGAAATGATTTTACAAGTTAGAACAACCACCCAAGCAGGCCAAGACATGTCCAGAAAGCCAAAAGATGTGTTGTCAATTCAACACACACACAGTGACCAGTTACAAGCCACAGCAATCCCATCTTTATGGGTCTATGAAAATACAGGACACTTGGCAAAAAAACTAGACACCCACCATGATTGAGGATTTAAATGAATACTTCACATTTTAGAAGGGTCTCAAGTTTATGTCTTTAGTATGAATCAAGTTACTTGACTCTGAATCAAACTTAACTAACCATTTAGAGCACAGCGACGTGTCATGGAGCAACTCAGGTTTCAAAAGGTAGCACACTGAAGTAAAGCACTGTCTCAGACACAGTGGAAAATGAAGTACAATGAAAAGGAACAAATCAGTGGAAAGACACCGCCTTCCTCACTAAAAAGTAACCAGCCTTTTGCGTTCCATGATGGCCCAAAAGCCACTGAGCACAATTAACGAATGATTAAAGCCATTTATACGAGAAGAAATGAAAGGGTGGAGGGGAAACATTAATGCTCCTAGACGGAAGGTTTAATCACCAAACAGTAATGAGACAGCACAGCAGGCTTCCAAAGTATTTGGCCAGCAGCCAATCTGATAGAGCTGGAGAAGGCGTTCAAAGAAAATAACGCAACCAAAGGCACGCAGAGCTATTACTTCTGTATAGGGAGGCAGAAAGCTAACTCGTTAACGTTTCTCCTGCGGAAGCATTAACACCTTTCCTGTCATAGAACGAAGGTCATATAACTCATGTCCTATGGCCACATCAGTTCTTTCTCACTTCGTTTCAAGGACTAGGCAATAAAATTACCAGCTTCAGAAGGAATCTTCTGAAGAGCGTTACCGACGGAACAGCTGTGCACCGGTACAGCAGAATGGAAACTGCAGCACGCCACCACGCACGGCATCTGACCGAGGTGGGTATGATCACGCGTTCCTCTGCGAGACACAGGATCTATCAAACCTTCGTAACTGCACACGTGCCATTCTTAGAACACCAGGAGCCAAGATGTGACAATTAAAATAACTACTCTGTTGGGAAGGACATTTTCTTTAATTAGGCACATCGTGTGGTTTTGTCTCCTCAGACGAAAACATACGACTACCTTCCTATCAATAGCTAATGCCTCTTGTGCTAGCTAGTGCTGCCTATTTACTCCAGATTTGAAATTAGTACTACAAAATCCTGGGTGTTGTTACAAAGAGATCTGGCTTCCATTGTTCTGTAAGCATTTCTTCTAATGACCTTGGTACCACAGCTTTCCATACTGCACCGCTGACTTCTGCACTTCGACATGACAAAAGGAAACTCTTCATTGTACTTGGAGACTACTTATTTGCATTTGAGCTTCTGTGGGCAGGGGAAAGCATTTGCATTCAGCTAATATCAACTGGCAGCAGACAATCCTAGATCATATTAAGAAAATAAAATGCCTAACAGCTGCTCAGGAAGCTAACAGAGCAAAAACAAACCAACTTGGGCAGAATGCTATTCAGCACTGTTTGTATTTTAAGCAAGATAATATAATAAGGCATCTGTCCAAATAAAGCTGCCTCGGGGTGCTGGAAATATTCTGAAAGCACACAGGTGTTCCCATTTCTGGTGGCATTTAAGGTGTCGAAATTACTACTACGAAGACAAACCAAAGAGAATTCCACACTGTTCTACAAAAACAAATGATTTATTCATTCACTGTGAGCTGGGAAAATAATTGTATAAATCATAGAATGTATTAGGGTGGAAGACACTTCCGAAGGCCATCTAGTACAAGCCCTGTACAACGGGCATGGACAACTCTAACTAGAACAGATTGCTCGGAGCTCCATCTACAGAGATCGAGCCTCCAGCACCTCTCTGTGCAACCTGTTCCAGTGATCCACCATTCTCATGTGAAAGAACTTGTTTCTAATGCCCAGTCTGAATCTACCCTTTTCTAGCACAACACAGTTACACCTCATCCTGTTGAGACATGCTCTTGTGACTCTCTGCCACGGCACAATCTATGCGCAAAACCCACAGATTGCAGTCTGGGAACAGGAGGGGGAAAAGCCCCACAAAACAGGAGCGGTAGATTCAAACCTCACAGGCTTGGTTAAAGTCTCGATTGTGATTACTTTGAATCATCAGGGAAAACTCCAAACTCTTTTCCTCAGCTTTAAATTCTGTTTCTTTAACTTAGTAAAAAAGAACAGAAGAAAAACAGCCTTTGCAAAATTCGGGCGACCTCTTGGAGCTCATGAATTAAATGAGCTCTTGTACCTAAGGCTTTTATCAAAAACGCCCTCAGATGTGCAAAGTCCAGGGGTCTTTTCCTCTTCACACAGAACACAAACACTTACATGCAAATGGCATATTTTGACAAGAAAACTGACTTGGAATTTCTTTAGAGCCTCAGTGTTTCTTGATAAAATCACCAAGGGACAAAGGCTAAAGGACCAGAAGGTTGACTATTATAGGCATCAAGTTTCATCTCCTTATACAGACAACAAAGACCTCAGCAAAAACTTACCCAATTCCTCCCTTAGTAAGCCCACTAAGGCACTTTTCTATTAACACACACAGCGTGTCAATACCCGTTTTCAAGGTCTTCAACCTTGAACAAGAATCATCTTCAACAAAACGTTTTCAAAACAACATTTTGACAGACAGGTTTTTAAGCCAGTGTATTTGTCAGTGCACAAAATTGGTAAATACATCCCTTGAAAGAGGTTAAATCATTCATGTGTGTTCTATAGTTAGGGCTCTAGCATTTGAAGTAGTCTTAAGACTTTTCATTCTTTCAGTAGATAAAGCAAAGGAAGTCAACACCACTATTTGCGAGCAGAATGACTTCCTGGAAAAGGTTTCTGAAAATCTCACCGCCAAGACATAACCCAACGCAAAGACTGAAACATGAGCCAGTTATTTGGATTATGTAACCTTGGCTAAGAATTGCTGCGTTTAAACTAGGTCCCATTTCAATCACGTGTAGGAATAATGTGGCCAGCAAGAAAAGGGAAGTGATTGCCTTCCTCTATGTACTCTGCACTGGTGAGGCCACACCTTGAGTATTGGGTTCTGTTCTGGGCCCCTCACTACAAGAATGACATTAAGGTGCTGGAAAGTGTCCAGGGAAAGGTGATGAAGCTGGTGAAATGTCCAGAGTAATCAGTCTTACAAAGAATGGCTGAAGGAACAGGGGTTGTTTGGCCTAGAAAAAAAGAAGAATGTTGGGAGCCCTTATCACTGTTTTAATCTAAAAAGAAGTTTATACAGTAAGGTGAGTGTTGGTCTCCTTTCCAAGTAACTAGTTACAGGAAAAGAGGAAATGGCACTAAGTTGCACCAGGGATCGGACATTCGGAAAAAGTTCTTCACTGAAAAGGATGTAAAGCACTGGAATGCGTTGCCTGTGGAAGTGGTGGAGTCACCATCCCTGAAGTATTTAAAAGACATGTAGAAATGGCATTTAAGGATGCAGTTCAGTAGCAGACTTGGCAGTGCTGGGTTCAAAGTTGGACTTGATCTTAAGGGTCTTTTCCAATCTCCATGATTCTCCGATTCAATAACTGCAGTCTTGAGATGAACAGCAAGACATAGCAAGTTTCAGCTGGCTTCAGATATGTCCCTATCAGCATCACAACAGCACATTTTCCATTGTTCTCTAAAAATAAGTCTTTCTGCAAGACATTCCAGCACATTCTACAAGACATGCTATGTGAAGGACAGTTACAGGTAACTACACAAAAATCTAACTTGAACTTGATTTTTGACTTCCTTTCACTAATACCAGAAATTTCAGACAACGAAAGCTTGGACCGCTGCAAACACGCACACAATTATATCAGGCTAGTCTGTAAATCTGTCACCTTTAAGGATTAATATCTTTTGCTAAAACTATGATAATTAATATTACATGCTAGAATAGGCTACAAATTTTAAAGATCTGCTTACTTCTGAATTTGCAAAAAAAGGCTTTTCAATAGATTGTTGAATAATATCACCAGCTTGTTAAAATACCTGAAAACCACTACAAACCTTTGTCTAAAGACCTCTTCTAAAACAGGCTATTCTGTAAGTCAAAGCAGGGCTGAATGATCCTGAACAACAATTTAGGTGTAAAATTATCTGTATATTTAATCTTCTAGCTTTAGCATTTGCTGAGAGCAAAGAGGAATGCTTTTATTCATCACGTACGCAGTGAAGCACATCTGAGCAGTGTCCTGGTTTTGCACATATTTCAAATGGTAGCCATTGGTGGCAACATAAACATATCAGAGCGGAGTATCTCCTTGTCACACAAAGAGTAAAGCTGACAGATCAATAAATTGTCATAGGACTAGAGTAACTAAACAAACGTATTTACTGTTTAAATGTTAGTGATGTGTAGATAGAAAATAGATTTCAGAGCATCAACTCTGTGAACCCATTGTGACAAGACTCTGCACATCTGTGTCTAAGCCTGGTGGGAGGTTGTTCCTGATGCGTGTATGAATGAACTAAAATATCTTAGCAATAGCTAAAAACTGACATTGCTACCATAAAGAAAAAAACCCCTGATCAAAAACCCCACCATGATGGAGCCAAGAGCAGCAAGAGCAATCACACTGTGTTGAATATGTTTTCACCAAAGCTTAAGGCTTTAGCTGCACTAGAATCTGAAGGCCATCGATCCAAGTTAACGTATCAATCACAGTGTTTCCAGTGGATTTGCAGTTTCAGTTTGGCAATGCTACCACACGCTGTGTTCAGTAAACGTGCAGCTATGTTGCATCACTCTCGCGTAGTTCCAGTACAGTTTTCATGAAACCCAAGAAGTTGCTAAAAGAGCAAAGCAGTGAGATATGTTTATAATTTCTTACACCAGTAATTTAATCCACATAGTACCTGACAGGATTCTCACCACCTTTGCTGTAATAACTGAAAAGCCTTCAGCTTTTGTTTTAATCTTAGCTCTAGAGAATTACTTCATCAGGCACGTGCAGGTTTTCAGGACTTGTTAGAAGGGAATCTACACAGAAGCTTAGACACGACAATGTTCAGAATCTAAAGCAAACGGCGGAGCCAAAACGGAGGATCTTGTGTCTCAAAACTAAGCTACACAGTCTTTCTTCTCAACAAAGAAGAGTGAAGAAAGAGGAAGATGCAGGGCATTTTCATCAGTTTTTCCAAATGCGTCTCGTAAGAGAACTCACTGGGGAGAAGATGACATATGTAATAGATTTAAACCTCTCCTCCACGGGATTTACTAAGAGCACATGAATACAGACCACACTTAGGAATATCACGTGCTGCGTGGCAGCTTCAGCACTGCTTTCCCTCTCCCTGTGGAATCATGAATGTTTTCTGATTGCATACAAAGAGGAATAGTTGCTGCAGGGAAGTCTGAGAAGCCAAGTGATTACATGCTCATCTGGGACATGTGAGACAGACTTCTCCAAATCAGAGTTTGAACCAAGACAAATTCTGTCTTTGAAATAATGTCTTAAACACTGAAGCAAACGTCTGTGGTAAACCCAGTGAATATTTGGATATTCCCTGAAATGGCATGGGCACAACAGGCACAGAAATCAGTGGCCAAGCAGCTAATTCTAGCTCACACATACCCCGCCAGTGCATCCAGCTATCCGCCTGCTCTCAGTTGCAAGCAGCAGCAGCAATGAACGTCACCTCAGCCTTAAGCAGGTACAGGAAGGGTACTTAGTAAAAACCAGGGTTAAAACAAGAAATCTGTGACGCTACATAACTATGCACAATGGAAATAGCATTCTTCGACTTTCGCTCGTTTGTTTTTATATAGAATCATGCCTAATGACAACTGGATTTGTGCTGCTCTCTTGCCCCTTGTCCTACTACACCTTTCAAAATGTTTTACAAACCAACAGGCTCGCTCACGGCACTGCAAGTCTGTGGGCAAACACAGCAGCTGTTACATGATCCACATGTTTACGGGGCACTTTGTGCATCAGCATCCGCTTTCTTAAAGAGAAGAGCAGCCCACATCCAATCCTGTTTGTTTCTCACAGTCTCACGGAAGTTCTAGAACGTAGTTTTACAGACACCCAAAGAATCAGACCTATGGCTATGACCCACACTGCAAACCCTACAAAGATGTCTTGACATTTGACAGAAGCCCCAAGTTTTATATGGAGCCAATGACTTTGGCTAGTCTTAGCTGTGAAAATATACAACATGGGGATAAAGGGTGATTTTATACATTTGAGAGAATCCACACCCTATTTTCTATGTCTGCTACAGAAACAGAGATATACTTTTTTAACTTGCAAGACTGGTGTAATTAGATGTGAACTCGACATGGGGATACTAATTTTTCTACAAATTTTTGCATTTTAAAAAAAGTAATTACCTTCTAATTATAAGAAAAAAATAAGAAAAACAGGTTTTTTATAGCCAGCTCTACTCCAAATATTAATGAAGCCTGGATTAATAATTACAAAATCATCTAGACCTAATAGCACTTGTTCTGCAAATACAACAAACTCCAAAATAATGATGCTGCTAAATGCAGCAAAGACATTGGTTTTGATTGTTGCTGTGTGTATGGTTGGACTCAGCGGTCTGGGAGGTCCTTTCCAACAAAGAATAGTCTGTGATTTTGTGTGATTAATGGACTCATCTCCTACACCAGACAACCAAGTGAGCTGATACCTGACACTACCCATAAAGATGAGCTGTGAATGCAAACCTGAACTCTCAACCTGCTACTCTCCTCTCCCTTAGGCTGGAAACTAATGCAGAAAACACATCAGAGTTTCCACTCCTGCAAACGATGCTAAATTATCTATGAGACTGAGTCCTTCTACTTCTGCATCCACTGAGGAGAGGAAAGGGCATGAACATCTGGCTCCTGCTCCTTTCTGGGCTGTGTTGAGAAGTGATCTGCCTTTTATCTGACCTTTTTTAGACACAAGATGAGAGTGAGATGCAAGAGAATTTTGTGCCTGAGAAGTGTCAGGAGCTGAAGTACGAAAAGTACTTCTAAGGGCAGACTTGGAATGCCAAACACAAATGCTGTAGTCTGGCCGTATGTGTTTTACATGTGAGTCACTCAAAGTACACTTGGAGTTCCTTTTCAGTTTTCCCAAGAAAATGGTAAGAATTTTTTTTTCTATGAATGACATTATGAATGATCTGATAAACATAGAATATATGCAGTGAAACATAATGGTTTGTTGAAACTCAAGACTTTGTGTGACAATTTCCTGAGCTGAAAGAAAATTTACAGGACAGAATCTGAAGAGGGAACAAGCCTAGAGGATAGACAAACGCCTGAAGCACGTTTGCTGTTGTTTGCTTATTGTGTCTCCTTCCATTTTTAAATCTTTCAGTGTGATCTGAGAAGGTCAAGTGCAATATAAAACAAAAATTCCAGTTTTTGTATATTTCTTTCATACCTACAATGGTTTCCAAGAGAAAGAAAAGATCTGTGTCCCCTACGGAGCAACATTTTCTCCTTTTTCGACATCTATAAGGTGGCAGGCAAGGCTAACAAGGCTTCCAAAGCAGCCATTCAATACCATTACAGAAAAGGACAACTAAGGAAAAACAAGTAGTGTAAGAACAGTATTTTCCATGAGGTGTCAGCAGAAGTATCTGAACATGTTGCTAAAGCCTTGCGAGAAGTTCTTCAGACTGCTAAGCTGTCACAGTGGAACAATTTTCACGTGTGTGATCTAGATGATCTTTCATAGTTTATCCTGTAGTTGTTCAAAGTGTATTCTCACTATCTCTTTCCATCTCCAACCCTCACATTCACCAGTGGAATTTTCTCCTCAGTGACATCTTTTCTTCTCAAACGTGCACACGAATAGAAGCATCATTAGCTTTCACTTACTAACAGTATTTTTCTCTGGGTGAACAAAGAATTTCTTTCATAGGCATCAATCCTTCCAAAACAGAGCCACTTCGTTTGCAAACAAAGAGAACCCGAAGAATGAAAACAGAAGGTGGTAACTCACTCACCTGCATTGGACCCCGTCAGGTTGTAACGCGCATTCAGCTTTTTAATGATGTTTTCATGGATCTGATACCAGTCGCTCTCTGTGTTGCACCTAGAAAAATGAGAAGCTCCTGAACTCTCAGATCGGAGCACAAGCGTTTCCGAGTGACTGCACCACACATCTCCCAACAAATCCTGCTTTGTTCACAAAAATCATAACACAATAGGAGCTAATAAAGCTCCGTGAAAGTGCCTGTCTCAGTGGAAGATGTCAGAGTGCTCTTAGCATTTGAGAAACACTCTATGGAAATACCTGCTTTGTGTAGCAAGGAGTGGCAGCAAGATATAAGCAATCATGGTCAGGAATCCAGCTGTGACCAAGTTCATCATCTGTATAGATCTATCCTTCAGCACTAAACCACACAAAAATCTATCTTGTGACACAAGAGGAGACAGAGGGTTCAGGGATGCTCTTAGCAGACACAAAAATGACCTTAACGTCCTGGGAATCTAAACAAGAGCCAGCCCACATGTGCACTGTCACACTAAATTGCTTTTCTGCAGTGCTGATACCAGCAGCTTTAATTTAGCACAGAGGGATGCAGCGGAGAGGAGAAAGGCTGCCTGAAGGACTTCCATGCCTTCATGATTTCAGTGCTTACCCTGGGAGAGACAGAACTTCCTCCTGTGCATGACAATATGTGTTTCAGGTTTATGTACTCAGAACAGACCATTCAGCAAAGCACCTACTATAATGTCCGAGATCAGTAGGAGATTACATGCACCATATTGCCACAGCTATAAAACGGAACTGTCTTCCAAGTACTACCAGCCAAAATACACTACTTAACCAACCATTCATTCTAAAATCCTTTTTATGATTATTATTTTTTGTTCTCCACCACTAACTGCCTCTTACACTTCTGTTACTCCCATTATATAATTGCTTCATTTCACAAAAAGATGCTCTGCCTGGTTTTTTTCTGTGGTTATGAAGTACTTCCCCTAGCTGCCTAGGCAGCATAAGGCATTTAAACAAGCCCTAAAAGCACTTTGTATTGCCATAAAAAGGAGCTCCAGAAGCTCTTATAAAGATGTGAAGAATGCTGAACTCCCACAAAGATATAAAAGGATGAAGAGCTTTTCTTCAATATTAATCACACTTTATAAACCCATCTATAGAACTACCCAAAATTTTCAAACTGACAAAAAATATTAAGACACCGCATTTTTCTTTGCAACAGAAAAGAGCTACAGCTATTTACTCTCATGGCACTTAATGCTACTGCTTCAGATCCAAACTGGCCCTGAGACCCCTTTAAAAATAGAGAGAACACCCCGTTCCTTACATGTACACTTTTAACACGAGGTCATCTTTCGAGTCTCCTGCCAGCAAATCCGCAATACTGAGGACTGCACAGCCAAAGGGTCGCCTATATTGCACGTTGCAGGCATTCTTCTTCTCTCCAGCTCCCATGCGTCCTGCCAAACAAAATACATACCTGATACACACCCCACGGAACAGTCTCGTCACACTCAAAACCACAGAAGGCAGGCAGAGAGCAATCCAGCTCAGTGTGGTGACAGCACCAAGAGCACTCACTGTAATTCTGGTCTGTTGTTGGATTATGCTGGGATAACAACCACTACTACTAACTACGTGGTGATACGGAAAGGTCTCAGACCAGAGCTACTGTTCATCCTCTTGTGAACTCCACTCGACAAACAAAACAACATTTCTGACACCCAATGACAGCACAGTCATGAAACCACTAAATTGGATTTAGAATCAAGGCATGACAGGTTTTTCAACCTTATTTGATGTCCTCTAATAATTATTTCACTGTGGCTGATGCTACTCGTGATTCGTACAAAAGATGTTGTGATTGAGCTATTACAATTTAGTAATCAAATGCTGCTTCCAAGTAGGCAACTGTCTAGCAAGGGGACAACTGCCCAGCCGCAGGAGAAGCGAGCGACAATGAAACACAGGGGAAAAAAGATGACAAAGGGCAGAAGAACAATTTATGCTAAGGGAAGAAAGAAGACACCCGAGGAAAATAGATTGGAAACTATATTTTCCCTAGCCTTTTCCTTCTGACTTGATCAATCTTCTCGCTGTGTTCCTGGCATTTGCAACTGCCCTCTTCCTAACCATTTTACTCAATTGTGCACCGGCAGCGATGCAGCCTTCCCACTAAGTCTTCATTTCTGACAAGAAAAGCTTATGGCTGCAGTCGCTGCAGGGCAATGCCTCCTCCAAATATCCCTCCACATCACAGCAGCTAGCAAAATAATGGTTCATTTTCACACCATGCAGAACATAAATCTTATTTTAACTTTTTAATATTTCAGGGATTCATTTAGAAACTGGGCCGAGAACATATTTGAAAACTGTGCAATAGGAGCAATCCTACTCCTCCTTCCCATTCTTAGCAAATAGACTGCCAGTGCACGTGGCAGAGGTTGCCACGCATTTTCCCAGTCCTTGCCAACAAAACCAAACCAACACCTGGATATTCTGATTAAACACTCGGTGACTCCGTAACACGTTGTTTCAGAACACAGCACAATTTCAAGCCACTGTACTTCAGACCAAAATATCTTTCAAAAACAGGAAGGAAGACTATATTTAGTAGTGCTCTGACGCAACTAGAGAGACAGTCGGCAGAGAAAACAATTCATCAGAGGTCAGAAGCGGACCCGAAGCCTATCGCCTCGCCGGACGGCCCAGACAACTTCTTAAGTACCTAACGCAAACATGGACTTCTACTCTCTTCCACGTTGTTCTAAAGGACTTCGTGTTCATTCATAGCTTTGGGAATGCAAAGTGTTCTGATATTTTCTCTGTTTCTTTTCTCTCCCACATTTTCAAGGGGTCAGGAAGAAGAAAAGATTCTGAAGAACTGCAGATGTACATCAGATTATTTACTACTGGATTACATTAATTTTCCAGTTCTCTGAACACAGGATGCTTGAAATTAGTCTCTTTGGAACAGGAATGGACTCCCAATGACAATGCCATCATCGTAATACAGTTTTGTTTTGTTTTATGAGAGTAACAACATATTCTGCATCTAAATTGAGTTAGCAGCACACTTGAAAAACAGCAGAAAATGACACTAAGAAGTTCAAGGCAAACTGCAAAACAAGTGTTTTCTTTTCCAGAAATTTATTCAAAGGCCAAGCTAACCCAACAAATTCCCAGGTGACCTTCCCAAGCAGTTTTATTTACTGTCATACGTGTAATGAATTTAAGATTTCTACTCACAGAAGAGTGTACCTACCTATTCTGATAATGTGCACAGTGATGTAGATGTCCTTCCTGAGCTCACTGCTTCCCAGATCCTGCACAAGATAAGAAACTCATTATTTCTGATGCCTGATTACTAGTGGCACCGACAGAAACCGTGACACAGTGCTTTCATTGACAGCGAAAGCAACAAATGAACAGCGCGTTCATTCATGCAACATTAATGAATTACCCCTTTAACACTTTAAATGGTCATTAACAGCTGTCCTGAAATACCATGGGCTAGAATAAGGGACTTGCTCTGTGCCCTGAACAACATGAATGCCTTTGTGCAGCTCCTGCTACCTGAATGTACAGAGTACTGCACTAACGATCCTCTGGGTGTACAACGTGCCAAGAGAAAAACTAAGTAGTCGTTGCAAGAAGAAAGACTGACACATACGCCCACATAGAAGAATGGATGAGTTTTTGCTTGAAAACATTCAAGTTAGGAGTTCAGCCCCATATTTCAACCAGCCTTTAGAACTGATGTCCGTTACAATATAAAGGCTTCGGCAGCGCTTCTGAAGAAGATGTTAGGCACAGAATAACAACTCAATCCAGCGAGAAAGAGATTGAGAACATGGAGACTCACCACGAACAAAGAACAGTGTCTTTCAGGCTTCTCTGGACATTTGGGCAAACCATTTCTATTCAGTCTTAAAAAAAATCTTTCACTGTAAGAAAGCAAACATGAGACACACAATGAACAACACTGCAGCAAAGTAGAGCTCATTCTGATCTTACTTCCAGGCAAACTTGAACTTATGAAAGAACGAAACCATGTCGTTCTTAAAGTCTCAGTCAAATCAACAGAAAGAAAGCGACTAGTGAAGGACAGTGATTTATTTAACCGTTCCACAAAATCACTAAGAATTCAGTACAAAATAGAAGGTTGATTGTCACTTGGAGGAGCAATATTGTACATCTTTCTATACAGAGAAACACAAGCAATAAAATCCATTTATCCTTGAGCTGAAATCAAACACGTAGTGTGTTGGCACTGATTCCTGCTAAACAAATGTCAACACTGCCATGCTTGTATTCAATCAATATTTTTTGCACAGATAGGAAGATGATCCCATAGAAAGTTTTTCCTACTTAACTTCGCAAACCTTTCACTGGAGTGCATTATTCTAAGAGTCTTGTGAGAGTCTTGGAAGCTCCAGCAGGGAAAATTTAATGTGTGGAATTCTGCTTTGCAATCTACTGAGGGCTGTTAAATGCTGTAGCTGATTCAACGATACAAGTACTAATACTACTAGTAGGGAGATACAAAGAGTTCTCACTTCAGAACAGAAGAAAGTACAAGACCCCACTGGAAGGGATTATGTTTTAACATTCCTATACGATAGTAGATCCATTACGGATGACCTGTGAGCCAACTTGCTAATTCATGTATGGGAAGACTACAGAAAATCAAACATGTCATACTTTGGATCATTTTCTCAACGAGGCAGCCTTGCAGGCAATGTAGTTATCAAATGTCCACAGTCAGAGATGTGGAAGCCAGCAAAAGTACAGAAGGCAGAAGTGCCACAGACATTTCCACCGGTCACCCCAGCCCCAGCTGGACAGCTATTTGGGTCTGGATACCTTGCAATAGGAAAGTTTGCTTCTGATCTGACTAAGTGCAACTAGTTTTTTTTCCCTCAGCTGCATCCAGACCTTCTGCTTGTCCCAGAGGCCAAACGTGGTTTATACCATCCCCACATTTTGAAAATGTAACTGGAAAATCACTAGGAATATGTTGGACAACATCCAACTGAAAAGACAGTAATTAAAACTTTATTGCACCAGCATTTGCCTTGTAGAAAATCTGCATTGATCCCTCACAGCATCAGTAATTCACATGGAAAGAGACCTCAAAAAGCATCGAAAGCCCAACCTCTGCTCAAAACAAGGTGAGCTTTTAGGTCAAATTAGCTTGCTCAGGACTTCAGCTAATCAAGTTTTGAAAACCTTCAGTTACAGAGACCACGGAGCCACTCTGGAAAACGCATTCCTGTGTCTGACCGTCTTTTACATCATCACATGTTTTTTTGTTTCAATTCACACCCCTTGTCTGTCATTATCCTACCACGCATCACTGATCTTGTTGATCCCGTTGGTACAAACTCCCCTCAAAACAACTTCTTTTCCAGCCTGGACAAGCCCCACTGCCTCAAACTGAGGGGACAGGAAAAGAGGTCCTGCCCACAAAGAACACAAGGCCTTCAGCTGAACTCACTCTAGTTCATTATAAACCAGTCTTCATTTTTTTTTTGTGTGCCAGCTACCCAGATTGAACCTACAAGCACTCTGACTTTCTCACTGTGACCATCTGAAAACTTGTGTGCAATCCTCAGCGACGCAGCTTTCCTACCGGCCTCCAGAAAAGGCAGAGCCTAAAAACAGTCGGGTTGGATTCAGATAGCTCAACGTGCATGAGAGGGCTATGTTCTCAGAAACATTCATGTTTCATGACACAGCCAACTTCTGCAGCTTAGGTCTCCATGGAAACTTTAAAATTGGGAGTTTTCAAGACTGCTTGTGTGAGTGTATTTTTGCAGAAGAACAAGGTGGTATTATTTTGAAATCAATTCTGCTCCTTCGTGTCGATTTAGCTCATTTGCAATACGAGAAACTACAGTGACAACAGCGCAGAGCTTTGTTGATAGGTCTCACACAAAGTCAATGCATGTTAAGAAAGAACATTATTTCTATCACACCAAAGCAGCTAAAGCTTTAGAACCCCAAGATGTTGGGCACCATGCACAACTGAATAAAAAGACAGAAGTGTCTGTTCCAACGATAGCAATATGTAAGGGCATGTAATGATGGGACTAGGGCCAACAGTTTTAAGCTAGAAAAGGGTAGATTTAGAGAATCACAGAGTTATTGAGGCTGGAAAAGACCTCTGAGATCATCAAGTCTAGCCTGTGACAGAACATCACCACATTGGCTAGGTAATGGCACTACATTCCATATTGTCTCTCCTTAAACACCTCCAGGGATGGTGACAGGCTTTAGGAAAAAATTCTTTAATCTGAGGCTGCTGGATCACCAGAACAGGTTCCCTAGAGAGGTGCTGGAGGCCCCATCTCTGGAGACACTCAAAGTCAGGTTGGATGGGACTCTGGGCGATCTGTTAGAATAAGAGACGTCCCTGCTCATTGTATAGAGGTTGTACTAGATGACTTTTGGAGGTCCCTTCCAGCCCAAATACATCCCATGATTCTATGATTCTGTGCTCTGAAGTCTCCATGCATCGGTATGCATCAATACAAGTTTGGCCAACGCAAAGTGATACCTCACTACCTTATCTGTAGAATTATTTAAAATTCATGCATACGTTCACAGCACGTTTGACTGGATACTTTGTCTTTAAAGAACACTAGATGTGTTGGTTCAAAGAAAAATACTATTCAACTAGAAACTGCTTTGCTGTGGAGTAAGTCATCTCCACAGTCACCTATGAAATACTGGGAGTATGTTCTTTGGTTGTTGAAGCTTGCATTCTGCAGAAACAAAGGCACGGCTTTTGCAAGCTTCCTGCTATCCACTGCAACATGAAATGTTCAAGCTCTGCTTACACCCATAGAGACCATGATCCACAACACAATTAAAAGCCAAGGATTTTTGTCAGGCCACGATGAAATGCACCGATTGCAAGAGACATGTCATGGTTATGCAGATGTAATTTCCTCATTTGAATTTGAAATTTTGCTTGACTGAAGCAGAGGAAATGAAAACAACAACAAAATCTTTTGAGGTTCCCTTCCAATCCCTAATAATTCTAAAAAAACCCAGAGTCTTAATTTGTCTTTGGTGCTCTTATGTTTTTTTGCTTAAACTTGTTCATTGCTTTGATAGGTCTTTTTACTTAAAAGACATTACAGCAGCAGCTATAGCTCAGATTAAACCAGTTACCTTTGAACATCCCCAGGGAGCAAACACAAGCAGCTCAACTTGCAAGATCATAAGGAGGAAATGACAAAGCTGTGTCTAGATACAGAAACCGTGTGCCTCTCTATACCATCTCAAATCATTTCTGCAGATGCAGGGAGGTTAGAAAATGGTTGAGTAAAGCAAACAGCCTTCCAAAAGCAAACTAAAGATAGAATCCCCAAGATCTGAAAGGTTGACTTCAAACAGCAGCAAGAACTCCCGAGGGTTAATTCTAGGGATAGCATCTCACTGCACAGCAGTTTTCTCAGCAGCCAGTCACACAGACCCCCACGCAGCAAACACTCGCAGCACTACCTGAAAGAAGAAACACCTTTCCTTTGTATCAGGATTATTTGATTCCAGTTTAGACTGCAATGAAATGTTTATAAGCCCCGATCCTGCCACTGAAACACGCCGTACGCATTTAGAGTCTGCTGCCTTCCCACTGAAAGCTAATGCTGGGAGATTAATTCCAGAAGGGCAGCACGGGATGCTGGTGCTGCAACTTCCCGTGTATTAGGAGAGTAACAATGTGTTCGGATCTTCGGGCTTAACGCACGCGCTTCAAAGAACCACGGCTCTGTTTTCATAAGTGACCCCTATTTCCTCAGTACGAGCAGGAAGATGTCACAAGTCCCGCGTTGCCAGTCTGGACAGATGTCTTGTTCTGTGATTTATAAACACACCAGGCAAAAAGGAATCGGCCAGATGTACGCCGTGCAGCTTACTCTTGTGGAAATGCAATGTCATCAGATAGCCAGGGCTCTTGCTGCAGCTTCATTTCCAGACATCTTTCTGTCTCTACACAATGTCTTAAAGACCTTATGAAAACGTCTCCACTTAAATACACATTACAGTGATTTCTAAAGCAAATAATCATGCAACACAATTCACCAGCTCATCACATTCCAGAGCACCGCTAATGGGCACTCACTGAGAACTCGGATCTGAATTGACTTCATAAAACCAAGATCAGAGGGCAAAAGGTGGCCTGCAGAACTAGTGATGCAATGCAGCAATGTGGTGCAACAGGCTGCAGGTTACCAAAGGAAAGAAGATAAAGCCTCAAAGATCTATTCTTGGTCAGAGAAGAACAGAAGGGTAAACGTGCCAACGTGACGTAGCAGTACAAGCTGTTCCACTCGAAGTCAGCACTTGTATTTTGCCTTTGTTATGCACTTGCAAAAAACATACCCAAACTTCAAATTGCAAAATAAGTAGCAATGAGCACAGGAGGAGAAGAGAAACTATGATAGATTTTCTTCTGAATGCAGATAACGATCAAAGCATTAACACAAACAAAACTAAATCCAACAGAAACCAATGTCACAGTATCACAGTAATGATAAGGTTGGAAAAGACCTTAAAGATCATCCAGTCCAACCTAAATCCAAATAAACCCAGTAAACCTAACATCTAGCTCATGCCACTCAGCACCTCATCCAGCCTAACCTTGAACACCTCCAGGGATGGTGACTCAACCACCTCTGTGGGCAGCCCGTTCCAAACCCGGTCACTGTATTACACCTGAGCTTATCTTCACATCTCCTAGCAATGCTGAATTTAGGGGTAGAAGCAAACCATTTTAAAATGCTCTCTTTATGCTGTAGAGGCCAATTTCCCTCGGTTAGCTGCGCAGCTAACAGCGAGAACATGGAAAATGGACAGCAGAATGGGAGATGGCACAGAAAGAAAAGCACACGTAGCAAGATCAAGCTTCTGCTTTCATCTTCTTTTCTCTCTTTATTAACTGAAAATGGCCTTGAGAAATTCTTTTTCATAAACTACATTGTTTTAGATATCTGAAGCTGCGTCACATGTGAAAGGTGGCATTACACACTTCTTGATTACAACAAGGAAACAGTAATTTCATCAGGTACCAGGAGCCAGAGGAAGGCAACACAGTTTTAAAAGACAGACAGGATACTGGAATCTATCAGCATTTATTTACAACTAAAATAAAAACACACACCAGAAGCTGGAGCTTTCACTAATAGTGGCAGCTTGGTCTGCCAGCACAGATAAACGTTCTTGCAATACAGCATTACAAGTACACAGACCTGAAGATCCTTTAAGCTGAATTATAGTGTTTATAATAATCAAGACCATAATAGACACTGTCTGAGGTAGCAGCATGGATACAAGCAGATTTGCTGTATCCTTTCCCAAAGATAGAAATTAAAGAGCAGAAGGAATTGGAAAAAATGAAAAGAAACAATAAGGTTTAAGAAAATCCACATCCCACCAAACCTCCCAACCCACCAGCTGGGCTCCTAGGTATTCATCACCTTTTGGGGGTGCACAAAGTCTGAAACTTGTCACAAACACATCGTGACTGGTGCACGTCTCCCTATTCTAACACTGCGTTAATTTCTGAATTTAACACCAGCTACCAGACAGCTCGCCTCTTGCAGGGGTTCCACTGCAACAAAAAGCCATTATTTCTCCTGCTGCTTTCCATTTTTTATACTCATGGAGTGTTAGCGGTTGGAAGGGACCTCTAGAGATCATCTAGTCCAACTCTTCTGCCAAGTCAGGATCACCCAGGGCAGACCAATTTGGAATGCATCCAGGCAGGTTTTGAAAGCCTCCACAGAAGGAGACTCCACCACCACTCTGGGGAACCTCTTCTAGTGCTCCATCGCTCTCACAGTACAGAATATTTCCTCATGTTGCAGTTCCTACGTTCTGACTTACACCCATTATTCCTTGTCCTGTTACCGGGCACCACTGAAAAGAGACCGGCCCATTTCCTCTTGACACCCACTCCTTAGAGATTTATAGACATAAAATATCTCAGCTTTCTCTTCATAAAACTAATCACCTCTAGTTCTCTCAGTCCTTATTCACAGGAGAATGTTCAAATCCCTTAATCATTCCGGTAGCTCTCCACTGGACTCACGCCAGTAGGTCCTCATCTCTCTTGGATTGAGGCTATAATACAAAAAGTAAGAGGGTTATTCGTCAATGTGCACGAGAGACCATCTTGCTTGGGTTGGTTTGTTGTGCTTGAAGAAAATATCAATCAACACAAGATCAACATAAGCTAGAATCCTACAAACTAGCAACTCCTTCCTACCATACCTACCTCATTTTACATACTCACTAATATAGTTATTTTTCTGCAAAGGCACATGCAGCAGCTCCCATACAACTGCTGAATACAATAGCTTGGGCAGTCAGGCCAATGCAGGGAGACTTGCTGAAATATGTCAGTTCTTAAAACATACATGGAACGTTATCCTGAAGTAAGAAGTTATTCTCTTGTAAGTCAAGAATGGTCAGTATTTAAAAATCAATTAATCAAAAATGTCTCACTAATTACAGCAAATTACACAGCATTGCATGAAGTCAGATTAAATAAATGATTTGTAAAAAGGAGTATTATTAAAATATCTGTAACCTCTTAAAGCCAAGACTAACTATTTATATCACTTGGTAAAGGACAACATAAGTCTGTAGAAAAGACATATATTACAGAAACACTCACAAGGCCAGAATATTTGGCAGGAAGATGCAGCAACGCCAAACATTCCTTTCATACAGTCTTCCCACTCCATAAATTACATCTACTGATGATTGCTGTCGATGAACACGTACAACTGAGCTACCAAAAAAATTACATTTGAGTGATAAATCAAATACATTTTTGCTATCGATACCTAAAAGCTAAAGGTAAATTTAACTATTAATAGGTTCAAGGGAGAAAGAAGACAGACCTATAGAAATGACTGACTGACTTCAAAATTTCTAGTTGGTCATGGTATGTTCATGTGCAGACTTTCTAAATTTCTGTCAAAATCAGACTCCAGGAAAGGAAAAAAAACCATAAAATCCTCCATCACAACATAAGGTAAGTAGTCTGAATAGTCACAAGGTAATTATGAGGTTGAAGTTCCAATGTTCACTATGTGTTGAGTGCCTTATTGGTCAGGCTACTAGTTACAGATGAGTATCTCTTTAACTCCACTTTTGGAACTGTTTTGCTTTGAAAAACAACAAAGGAAAATTTAATGAATAAGTCACGCTGTCTGACTAGGACAACACTTCAGTGTTCTTACCTCTGACGTGGAGAACCTCCACAGAATCATAGAATCATGAGGGATTGGAAGGGACCTCGAAAGACCATCTAGTCCAAACCCCCTGCCACAGCAGGATCACCCAGACCAGTAGGCAGTTCAAGTCAGTATTCTCAAGTAAAAACACTCCTATTCACTTGAAGCACACTCTTCACATTTCCAGTCTGATACAGACCAAGAAACGTTTTTGCTCATCTCCTCTGATGACTTCTACTGCAGATTTTCTCCTTGTCTAGGATCCAAGCAGAGGAGAAGCCCTATGACTTTCACTACTTCACTAGTCCTGCCAAGAAAAAGGCTGACTGACTATATTCATCCTGACTATATCCCTGGACATCACAAACAAAGCCAGGCTGGTTTTGTTTTATCTTGTTTCTGATGAGGGACAAAACAGAGCAGTAAGTGCAAAAGTATAATGGCCAACTGCTAGCCCAGCAAAGATAAAGCAATGTCGTCTCTCCTGCATCTACGAGGTACAGACATAAATGCACTGATGTTGTGTAATTCGTGGCAGCACAGTTTTAATACTGTGCAAGATGAGATATTTTGTGCACACCGCACAGGAAATTGAAAATAACAGTGAGATACCCTATGCTGTGGTCCAGTAAAAGTGCAGATTGTGCTTCTGTGGAAATGCTATAAAGGAAAAGCAGCCTTGAGCAAGTTCATTGCTTCTTGTTCCCTCTACCTGAAATTCCACTGACACCCTTAAAGTGATACTGAATCTTTGAGCTCTTGCTCAAGAGGCCACAGGGATATCTTCAAAGACAGACATCCTGAGTTCTCAGTAGTGAGCCTCCTGGGTAATTAAAATGTAGCTTCAGCTTGATTGAAGAGGTATCCAAGCCCTTTTCTTCCTGACACCTGAGTGTTAACAATTAGCAATAGTCAGTTGTGTAAACATCAGCTAGAGAGTTGATTAGGGTTGTTTCTTTGAGCTGTGATAGAACAGACCAGATCTCAAGTTTGAGGATGCAGATGGAAGTTGCAAAAAAATGCCTTCAAACAACTTCCTACTATATCAAAATCCTCTAAAATTTTCACAGAATAAGGGGCAAGCGGAACGCTTGTTTCTTAAAGGGAGAAAAACTGATGTTACAGGGTTTTTTCTTCTGATAAAAAGCAGAAAATAAAAACACAAAGCAGTAAAAATTTTGACCAGTAAAATTTTGATTTCAGCTTTTGGCAAGTGATTCAATGTAATAAAAGAACTAAAAGAAGAAATACAAAAAGATTGATGTGTATGAATGTCAGTAAAAAGGTGAGACAGAGTATGACAAAGGAAGGGGATTTATTTCATACAGAGTTTACACAATCCTCAAGTATATAATCAAAAAGATCTCAAAACACACAATGCAGTTGGCTCTCCCTGGCCTTAGACAGCAGCCTGTGCTGCTTAAGAATCTGTGCTTGTTTGAAGGCCATATGATAGTTGCAAACAAGGTTGTTCAAGGTGACAGGAAAAGGAAGATTAGCATGCCAACTTATCTCTGCCCTTCACACAGATGGGGCCAGAGGCAGCAGTCATTTGTGATAAGACATCCGTATCATATTGACACAGACACAAAGTGTGTATCAATGGAAGAAACTCTCATGGCACTTCACCTTTCTGAAGTGCTGCCTTGAAGTTGTCCTACTAATTTCACTGGTATTTGGAAAAAACATTAAGAAAACAGTTTAGAAGAGATGCTGCTACATGAGAACTGTGTGTCACGTTGCAGATTGAAGAAAAATAAATTTCCACAGCAAAACGCTGGCATGACACAGAGGCACACACCCTACATGAATGTAAAGGTCAGCAAAGCAACCGGGACGCTCGGTGAGGAGATGATGCGGCGTTCTCATGCTACTCATTAGTGCCAAGAGCACGGTCTGCAGTCTGATTTGAACAAACACAGGCAACAGGCTTAACGCTCCCCATTCCCTTTTCATAATGCATTGCCCAGTCTTGCAGATGTTTGCAAAATTCTCTGAGCATGCAAGATCTCTGGACAGCAATATGCTACAAACACAGCTTTACAGCATCTACCCTGGAATGGCAAGTATTTCAGAAGATGTTGGGATGCTTGAATGTTCTGAATACAGTCAGCTCTTAAATATTGTCTTTGGGGTTTGGATTGTTCAGTTTTGTTCCTTTTTTTAACCGCAGAATATTCCTGTGGCAAGAAGTTAACAGAGTCTCAGTGGATAATGCGCATCGTCTAGAAAACAGCTAAATTGTTATTTTGTCCCTTGCAACTTGTTAAACTGATTCTATTAAAACCTGATCTGTTAAAAAAAAAAAATCAATATTTTTTGATTAAAGGATTATTGTTCTTAGAGCTCTAGTGTAAAGGAGTCTCTGGCTACACGAAGGTCATCACTGCTGCAACAAATTGCTGTATTGGATAAATGAGATGAGTGCAGGAATGTGGAGGAAAAGCACCTAGTGTCATCAGATGTCATATTTCTCCAAAAATCTGCCACTAAACCAGTAACTGGAGTCTGTTGAAGCACCTATTATTGGCTTCTTAAGTGGGATCTAACTTTTGTGCTGGTAGGAAAAGAACACATCTCCCAAACAAAGAAATACCACCACACTTCAGTACTCCAAATGCCGGGAATCCAAACACCTTAGTATTCCAGCTTTGAAGGACAGAAGCTACTGATAATTTCTTAGGAATAGAAAAACTTCAAAGGCTTCACCAATCTCAAATTTACACATAGAATACACACATTACATAATTACACATAACACATTACAGCAGATACATAAAGCAGCGAATAAAGAGCATCAGAACAGAGGAGCATTGCACTCCACTGAAATGTTGAAGATACATTTCCAGTCTCTCTTTGGAGCTCCAGCTATGTGCTACCTTTTACCTAAATTTTAAACTCTGTTATTTTCTTGAAAGTCATCCCACATTAAAGCAACTGCATTCAGGTGTCTGCAGTACTGTTAATTCCGAAACTGCATTTTTAATGGCTAAAAAAAAATACTCAATTAACTCCCAAAACAAAGCAATGGTGTCAGTATCTCTGAGTTATCCAGGACTTTTTCCCCATTCAAATTATAATTTGCACCTTATACACATTATTAGGATAGTTTACTTCTAAAGAAATCTTCACATTTTGATTCACAACCTGTAACAGTCTAAGCTAGTGAAATGGATGACTTCTGCATAAAACTAAACTGGAACACAAGCTCTCCCCACTTGGTCCAAGTAACCACATAGTAACTCCAAACTACACTTCTCAGTACATTTGTGCAATACCGTTGGGCTTCGCACGAACCGCTGCTCTGTAAATCCACTCTGGCTAGTGCTACTTGCTGAAGCAGAAAGCAGACTTAGACTTTCAAGCTGTTCATCTGGTTAAAGCAAAAGTCCGTGAAGCAAAACCAAACCTTTAATTACTTTAGTACTAAACTGATAAGTCCTTCTGATTTTGATTTGCCTCAGTGTTTGTTGACCAATGTTCAATGAACAGATTTTACAAAAGCATTTCTCAACACCTGTAATGAACTACCATCTGGACTCTCAGTAGACCTAAAGAGAGTATGAGGCAGTACTTTAAAACCAGATCAAGATGTTGTACAACTCTTAAGTACCCAGTAAAAGCTCAGCAGTTACCAGGAAAACAGGAAAAAGCCTTGAGAGAAGATGTGATCACGGACTGCTTTCATTTTCCAAATACAGTGACAACACTGCTTTACAACAGCGCATGCTAACAACCTTGCCTTGGGGTTCTAATACTGCAATTCATTCCACAAATTAAAGCTTCATAAAGATAGCTTCATACTTTAATAAAGAGCAAAAAAATGATGACTACGCAAAAGAGGGCTTAACAGTAACAGGTGGGAAATGAATGTAGGGTTAGAAGACCTAACACTGCACAGAACAAAGACATTTACTGGGACAAGCTGTAAGGATGTGCCGTGTTCAAGCGGAGTCCCTCACACCCTCGTTGTGTGATTAGGATATCAAGGGCTATTCTGGGAAAGCAAACTGCAAAGCAGAAAGAAGTGAAAGCAAATGGAACAAGATACAAGCTCACACCAGGGAAAACTCTAGGAATCATGAGGGTCTGACTTCTGCTGTTTATTGTTAATTTAAATGATAGCAAAAAATTATTCCTAGCAGCTAGTTTAGCTAGGAAATACAGATATATACATATGCATGCACAGTCAAGTCAAATTAGTATGTACCAATTAAGCACAAAATGAACGACTTAACTGTAGTCTTAATCAAATGCATAGGCATGTCATCGCTGAGATGTAAATGCTTGATTTAAATACTGACAGTTTTCCTGATTTCATACAGGAAACAGAATATCTGTAGTCCAAAAAACCACAAGGAGACATGTATTACAGCACAATATGAACATGGAAACAGTCTTTGCAGTAATATTTATTACTGCTGGCTCCTTGTTTCAACAGTTGCTATCCTAGACCTGCACTGGCAGGTCACAGCACCAATTTATTTGTTACTCCTTAAACACGTACGTTGCCTACCCTGATACAATAATGAGCGACGCACAGGACACAATCTCTTTCTCAGTAAAAGAATTCTACTGTATACTGAAACCACGAGGGTCGATTTGCACATACATACATCACCTATTCTTGATCCATCTATTATAAATCATCCCAAAGCCTCTCAAGTATTTTAAGAGTGTATTCAGAGTCCTCTTCCTCACAAAATTCACTCTAATGGACTAATGTCAAGAAGTCACATAACGGAGTAGCTATACCCTTTATGAATCATAGAATCATTAGGGATTGGAAGGGACCTCAAAAGATCATCTAGTGCAATCCCCCTGCCACATCAGAATCACCTAAACCAAGTCACACAGGAACACATCCATGCGGGTCTTAAACGTCTCCAGTGAGGGAGACTCCACAACCCCCCTGGGCAGCCTGTTCCAGTGCTCTGTCACCCTCACCGTGAAGAAGTTCCTTCTCAGGTTGATGTGGAACCTCCTATGTTCCAGCTTACAACCATTGCCCCTCATCCTATCACTACTTGACACCGTGAACAGTCCAGTTCCATCCTCCTGACACCCACCCCTCAAATATTTGTAGACATTAATGGGGTCACCCATCAGTCTCCTCTTCTCCAAGCTAAAGAGACCCAGCTCTCTCAGCCTCTCCTCGTAAGGGAGGGGCTCCACCACCTTCATCATCTTCGTTGCCCTACGCTGAACTCTCTCCAGAAGCTCACATCCCTCCTGAACTGAGGAGCCCAGAACTGGACACAATACTCCAGGTGTGGTCTCACCAGGGCAGAGTAGAGGGGGAGAAGAACCTCTCTTGATCTGCTAACCACCCCTCTTCTAATCCACCCCAGGATGCTGTTGGCCTTCTTGGCCACAAGAGCACATTGCTGGCTCATAGTCATCTTGTTGTCCACCAGGACCCCCAAGTCCCTTTCCCCTACACTACACTCCAACAGGTCAGTTCCCAGCCTATACTGGTACCTGGGGTTGTTCTTGCCCAGATGCAAGACTCTGCACTTACTCTTGTTATAGCTCATTAAATTTTTCTCAGCCCAGCTCTCCAGCCTGTCCAGATCTCGCTGAATGGCAGCACAGTCTGCAGGGGTGTCGGCGACACCACCCAGCTTTGTGTCGTCAGCAAACTTGCTGGCAGTGCATGCCAATCCCTCATCCAAGTCATCAATGAATAGATTGAACAGCACCGGTCCCAGCACTGGGGCACTCCACTAGATACAGGCCTCCAACTAGACTCTGTCCCATTGACCACCACTCTCTGACTTCTACCCTGTAGCCAGTTTACAATCCACCTCACTACCCCAAAATCCAGGCCACACTGCCTCAGTTTGTCTGCAAGGATGCTGTGAGAGACCATGTCAAATGCCTTCCTTAAGTCAAGATAGATGACATCCACGGCTCTGCCATCATCCATCCACCTGGTTACGCCCTCATAAAAGGCTATCAGGTTGGTCAAGCATGACTTTCCTTTGGTGAAGCCATGCTGACTGTCCCTAATGACCCCCCTGTCCTTGATGTGCCCGGAAACAGCCTCTAGAACAAATTGTTCCATCACCTTTCCTGGGATGGAGGTGAGGCTGACCAGTCTATAGTTACCCAGGTCCTCCTTCTTTCCCTTTTTAAAGACTGGGGTAACTTTTGCTATTTTCCAGTCCCTGGGCACCTCTCCTGTTCCCCTGGACCTAACAAAGATGATGGAGAGCGGCCTAGCAATGACTTCCGCCATCTCCCTTAGCACATGTGGGTGCAATGAATTCAACAGCAACTCTTTCTGAATGTGAAGGATCAAACTTTATTGAGATCTAAAGTAATGAAACAGAAAACAAAAAAGAAATAATATAGATTAAGCTCAAAATGACTTCAGGATATGCCAAGCAGCTCCTGAATCAATACAGTCTACATATTCTAAAGGACTCTCCAACATGCCCTGATGACATTTTCATCAGCTGAATCCGTTTCTAAGTTTTACTGACTATAACCAGGTTTCTGAGACTGTAACAGGATCTTTGAGATGCAATTCACATAAGTTGAGATGTTTTTGGAGATGGCTTCCAATCCTGAAGTCCATTAATTCATGAAGAAACCTTTTAAAATTCAACAAAATGGAGATGCTAAGTGTTCTTTCAGGACCAGTTCTGTCCTAATGAAGGGCAAATACTGAGAGAAACAAAAGGTGATGAAGAAAGGTGGTAAAAACAAAGTATACACTGGTTTTGTCCTGCTCTGGCAGGGGGGTTGGACTCGATGATCTCTTTGGGTCCCTTCCAACCCCTAACATCCTATGACCACTTCGCATTTATTTATTTTAATAGAGAGGAACAAAAACATAGTTCAGATGAAGACTAAGAAAACAAGGACCCATTCTCAGCTTCTTGCTCTGCCTTTGAATAGTCAAACTTCCATCTATCTTTTAGGTAGTCAGGACAGCAATCATCATTAAGATATTGTATAAAGTGTAAATGGGAATGACAATCTTTACTCCTGCCCCTCCTCTGGTTGCATTTACAGTTAGCAACACTGCACCATGTTAGAATCCAGTCCTGCTGAGAATACTAGCTGAACTTACTGTCTGTGGCAATACATCTGGGTTATCAGAACCAGAGCAAAGTTGTGGGCTGACATTCAGGATCGTATCTTTAAATTTGAAATTTATAAATTTCTTTCTATTTTATACAATTATCTTATTTTAATCTTTTCTCAGCAGGTAGAGTTGCATTTTTCTCATTAGAAAATTCTAGTACTGCTGAGCCAAATACTAGAACTGTTGACACACTGCACTTTCTACTTGCATCTTGGTTTGGCTCCGTTGCTGCAGTAAGCGCCTTTCAGAGAATCTATAGCTATAGCAACAACAACAAAAATGTGTATTACCTCTCCTTGTTCCATGACTATATTCTAAGTCTGATCAGTTCTCACTGTTGTCTGATATAACTACAACTTTACAATGGCCCAAGGACAACCTTAATCTCACGTTTTTATATAAAGCTCAGCTATTGTATTGTACCTGCCCCACGTTACCAAGTATCTTTCCTTTTTTTTTCCAGGGCACAGACTTTTCCACATGGCAACATGTTATCCGCATTATTTTCAAAATATTCGAGTTATCAATAAAGGAAAAGAAAAATCAAACCCTTTCAGAGTACTTGACACTAGAGCTGATCAGATGAATCAATACGTAGAAGTTTGCCAAGGCATCATCACAAAATCAAATTGCTTTATGCATGTCAGTAAAACCACATCCTCTTATCAGTAATGTTTAAAGACCCAAAATTTAAGGAAAAAGTTTTTTTGTAGCAACATATAAAATGACTGCTACTAATAGATCAAGAATAACCCTACTAAGAAAAAAGCCACAGACTATTATTTATTTGCTGTGGTTCCTTGCAGGCCAGTAATACAAAACTGTGAGCTGTCAGACTGAACATGTACTATTGCTCTCTGAATGTTGTTAACTCTTTTGAATCAGAGCATCCCACCCACAGGCTACTCTTTCTGGCACTAAATCTACAGCTGGGTAAGGAAGGGAGCTGCTGCACTCAAGCTTCCTAAAGCCTTACTATTCCTTTTCTGTAGATTTTTACCACAACTCAGAGAATAATAGAATCACTACGGATTGGAAGGGACCTCGAAAGATCATCTAGTCCAATCCGCCTGCAACAGCAGGATCACCTAAACCAAGTCACACAGGAACCCGTCCAGTCGGGTCTTGAATATCTCCAGTGAAGGAGACTCACAACCCCCCCTGGGCAGCCTGTTCCAGTGCTCTGTCACCCTCACTGGGAAGAAGTTCCTTCTCAGGTTGATGTGGAACCTCCTATGTTCCAGCTTACAACCATTGCCCCTTGTCCTATCACTACATGACACTGAGAACAGCCCAGTGCCATCCTCCTGACACCCACCCCTCACATATTTGTAGACATTAATGAGGTCACCCCTCAGTCTCCTCTTCTCCAAGCTAAAGAGACCCAGCTCCCTCAGCCTCTCCTCATAAGGGAGGGGCTCCACATCCTTCATCATCTTCGTTGCCCTGCGCTGGACCCTCTCTAGCAGCTCCACCAGGCTGACCAGTCTATAGTTATCCGGGTCCTCCTTCTTTCCCTTTTTAAAGATTGGGGTCACATTTGCTATTTTCCAGTCCCTAGGCACCTCTCCCGTTCCCCAGGACCTAGCAAAGATGATGGAGAGCGGCCTAGCAATGACTTCTGCCATCTCCCTTAGAACACGCGGGTNCCTCTTCAGTTTGCCCAGTAGTTCCCTGGTTAACCATGCAGGTCTTTTGGCCCCCTTCCTTGACTTATTCCTTGTTGGGATACTCATTTCTTGTGCTGTAAGAAAGCAGTCTTTGAATGTTGGCCAGCTATCCTGAGCTCCCTTACCCGCCAGTACCCTGTCCCAAGGGATGTCCCTCAGCAATTGCTTGAGAAGGCCAAAGTTGGCCCTCCTGAAGTCCAGGGTTGAGGTTCTGGTAGCTATTCTGTCCCTGCCACACGAGACCCTGAACTCCACCATCTCGTGGTCACTGCAACCAAGGCAACCCCCAACCTTCACTGCTTCAACCAGACCCGCCTTGTTGGTGAGGACAAGATCAAGCAGTGTTCCTCTCCTAGTGGGCTCTTCCACCATCTGCATCAGGAAATTGTCAGCAATACCTCAGTATCTACAATTTAGTTGTTGAGTTAATCTGTGGTACCTCTACGCACATTTCTGTCCAAACAGCTGAAAATGTGAAACAGGGGATGTAAAAGAATAAAAGCACTGGAAAAAGATATACGATCCATTTAAAAAAATAATCAGATAACATTTCTTCTAGTCCTCCAACAGTCTCTGAAAGCTGCCACTTCAATTGCATAAACCTGAGGTTACACAAAATGAAATCAATATATGAAGAGACCTTACAGGTGCAGGTCCGATAAGATGTTTGTCTTACCATAAAAATCAGAACAGAAATTCTACTTCTAGATTTCAGTGCTGTTTAAGAGGATACATAGATCACTTGCTTTATGTCAACGTGTATCAGATGGACAACAAACACTACATTAGAATTCACCCAATGCCACGTGATATTTCAAGCTCCCTTCCAACCTGTAACATCCTGTGACTATGTGGTTAGAATAAACAAGATTATCCCCCCGAGGAAAGCTCAGTGCGCTGCTTGCAAAACTGAAACTTGAGGTAACGAGCAACAAGGTCCAAAACAACCCCAAAAGTCAAGGAAAACTAATATTATGCAGTGTACTGAAAAAATGAGGTTTTGTTCACACTCCTACTTCTTCTGTTCTCCATCTAAGATAGTTCTGTTTCACCAAATACAATAGTGTGCATAGGCCATGAAATGTACCTGTGCTGTGCTTTCATCACTGCATTCTCCTACTGGACCACAAGACAACAACTCTGGAAATCAATGGACAAACCACAGAGCAAGGTTGTGACAGACCTTAGGCTCTGCCACACACACCTTTTGACCGCACTTTCACTGGAAATGAGCAGAAGAGTTTGTATCTGGGCTCCACAACTCGCTGCCAGTAGACTTCACATCACTGCGAGGTGTGAACTACAACAGCTGGGGAGTGCAGGCAATGACTCCTACTCATATGTCATCTTTGTGAGGTAGGCTGTCCATTCCACACATACATCAGCCGACGCCTGAAGGCCTCTGAAAGAGCTTGTTCATTTTACTGAATAAAAGTTTTACATCACATCACACCATTGTGCATCAGGACCAGGTAGCTTTGGCTTAGCTCTGTGATAACGCAGCTATGTTGCTCCCAGATCCAATCCAAAAAGACACTACGGAACCCCAGCTTGGATATCTCTGCACCCCAGAGTTCATTCTCTGATAGACATATACTTTGCATTTAATTTGTTCAGGTGAAAAATATTTTGGTTTCAGCTTTTCCAGCATTTTGAGAAGTTTCTGTTAGTTTATTGGGTGTCTTGGTGGTTTTGTGCTAGGAGGTTGGTTTGTTTTAGAGATGGTTGCAAACTACCTGCAAGAAGTTCACCTTATTATTCACTCCATGCCCTAGAAGGCAGCGTGGATTCATGGCAACACACTTCAAGGTTTGCCAGTAATGGAGTGAGGAAGCTCTCACATAATAAAGCAGCTGCAAACAGACACTGGAGTCACGAATCAATACAGAAAGGTCAGATCACAGCAAGCATGTGACAAACCACTCTAGGATTTGTGCTTTCATGTGAACGTGAAATCCAATGCATTTGTTTTCATACTACCACTACTGCCACAACCTTGTTTTCAGCAATCCATAACACCCAAATTGTTTTCTGTTAAGTCTGAAGCTCTCTCCTAAATCTATCACCCGCCGTGGCATTCACTGCAGTGAACACAAAAGATGTGCTCTTAAACACATTCCGTTGCAGGAAACTGCATTTAGGTGACTAATGTCCAAAGCAGAGGGCAGAATTAAGTGCAAGTATCTGGCAGCTAACACTACCAGCAGCTGCTTATAAACAATGTCCTTAACAATTAAAATCCATTTACTCAGTATACAAAGCACCAGTTAGCTATCTTGCCCAACCATGAAGCCAGAAAAACTTTCTCCAATTCAGCCCGTGTTCCACGTAGCTGCCCCAAGCCGATATTACTGTATGTACAGTGAGGACTAGGACCCAGTCATGGCTTCGTGCACACTCTGAGTAACACTTGTCACGCTACTAACAGGCTTACAGCTGTAGCTTATCTCACTTTTCGTATATGTGAGTAGAGTGTTATCTACAGTGAGCTTTGTTTTCAAGTCTAGTCCAAACTTCTCTAGTGGCCAGTCTTCGTAAGGGCTGTTTGTTGCCTCCAGAACATGCTCTGTCTTTGTGAGGAGCACAAGAAAGCACAGTGGACAACAACCAGAAGAATAAGCACAGCCCATGGGAAACACTTACTTTGAAGCAGTTTGTGAAGAACAGAGCAGTTAAATTATGACTGGGTGCCTTCTAACCAGCAGGTAATCTACCGTTGTGCTGGGTTGTGTTAGGCTGACAGTATTTGGATTGCCCTCCCATTTCCCCTGTTTCCACCCAGAGTGATGCGGCAGTGGCCCCTGTGGGCAAGTGGGGAGGTGGCTGGGGGAAAGGTTTTAAGTGAACACAGATGCTGCATGTGAGGCAGGAGCACCAAGAGGGTTGTGGGAGGAAGAAGTGGTGGAGAGAAAAAGGATGCTGAGATACTTTTCTGACCTAGTCTGGGCGTTCCCATTCTGGCTCTGCATATCGCCCTCACAGCCTTGGCTGCCTGGGTTCCTTGACTCCATGTTCACTTTGGCTTTCCTCTGAGCTCCACTCTGGGACTGCAGCCTTCCCACTGACCCCAGACACTCTGGGACCGCACCCCTTTGTGCCCACAGCACCAGTTTCCCCTCCACCTCCCGGCACCTCGCTGCTGCTGCTGCTGGCCTGGCAGCTATCCTGACTGGCTTGGTTGTATTGTTGGTTTGTGCGTTAGTTTCTTTCTCCTCTGGTACCCTCTTTTCCTCACTAACCCTCTTATTTGGCCCCCATTAAAGTTATAGCATTTTATTCCAGTCACCTAATATATCTTATTCTAAAATTCTTCCTATTAAAAAGAATCTGCCCTGTGAGGCTTCTGTCATTGGCCCTAAAACCGTGACGTGGGTTTGTACGGAAAGGTTTTAGTAGCAGAGGGCCTACAGAGGTGGTTTTTGTGAGACTTTCGAGAAGCCTCCCCTTTGTCCAGATACGACCCCCAACATTAGCCAGCTCCAAGATGGTCCCTGCTGAGCCCATGAACAACAGTGCAGTGCCCATCTGATAAAATATTTTAAAACAGACAAAAGTTGCACAAGGACAATTACAGCCAGAGAGAGAACTGAGCATACGTGCAACAGCTCTGCAGACACTAAGGTCACCGAGGGAAGAGATGAGGGGAGTGATCCAGGTACCAGAACAGAGGTTTCCCTGTAGACTGTGGTAAAGATCATGGTAAGGCAAGCTGCTCCATTGCAACCTATAGAGGTTAGCAGTGGAACAGATATTCGCCTCCAGCCTGTGCAGGATCTCACACCAGAACAGGCGGGATGAACTTGGAGGAGGCCAGGATCTCCATGGGAAGTCCATGCTGGAGCAGGCTACTGGAAAAGCCTGGGGGCCCTTGGAGAGAAAGGAGTCCATGCTACTGTAGGCTTGCTGGCAGGAGCCATGACCCAATGGGGTACCTACTGGAACAGTGTGTTTCTGAAAAACTGCACCCTGGGGAAGGGACCCACACTGGAGCAGTTTGTGAAGGACTGCAGCCTGTGGGAAGCACTGACATTGGAGAATTTTGTGGAGGACTGTCTCCCACGGGAGGAACCTACACTGAAGGAGGAGACAGGTGTGTGGAGCCTACCCTTGGAGGAGGGAGGAGTGGCAGAGACAATGCATGCTGAACTTCCCTCAAGCCTGAATCTCCATCCCCTTGTGCCAATGCTGAGAAGGAGGTAGGAAGTGAAGAAGACAGGGAAGAAGGGAGGGGTTGCAGGAAAATATTTTAAGATATGGGTATAATTCTTGTTACCCTTCTCTGATTTTATTGGTAATAAATGAAACTAATTTTCCCAACTCTGATTTGTTCTGCCCATGATGCTAAGTGATCTCCCTGTCCTTATCTTGATCCAAAGCCTTTTCTTGTGATATTTTTTCCCTGTCCCACTGAGCAGGGGAGTGATAGAGCAGCATGGTGGGCATTTGCTGTCCAGACAGGGTCAATCAACTACATCCATCACCACTGCACAAGCATTTAATAGTTCAACCTTCCCCGCGTATTTCTCAAAGAGAACTTCTAAGGCTCCTGTACCAATTCCACTCTCCTCCTGTGTGCATATTTATTAAATGCGTAGTAGTTCTGCTACTATTCACACCCACGTTCTCTCTCTTGGCCAGAAATATGTTGGGAGTAGAAATAATTATTGAACACTTAAAGATTCAAATATTACCACGTTCCACAGAATTTAAGCTGTAGGGCAAACAGAAAAAAAGCAGCTTCAGGACCAGCTCTCAGCTCAAGGAGGCCAAACAAATCCTAAGTGGACATCAGATTTTGTTTGACTTTCACTAAAGGGCAGGCAACCCTCTCTGACGTACTGACCTCATTTATAAAGACATTCTTAACTCACTGACTGAGGGCAGCCCCTCAGTCTCGTGTACCTAGAATTCACCTCATGAATACTGCAGGGCTAGCAACAGTTTTTAATGTGCACTGATTAGGAAAGAGGAAAACAGAGGTAACTTTAAAAATTGACCTTTAAGTCACAGAGGTAGCACTGACTCAGCATGTTCCTACACAAACACCACCCACAGAAATTAAATGGGTACATATACATTATTTAAACCTAAAATGACACTACAAATCATAAGTATAGAAACTGAATTTCAAAAGAGGACAACAGATTATCCTGAATGAAGACTATCTTCTGCTTGAAATCTGTTACTTGAACCCAATCACACAGAGTAAACTGACAATGCTTAAGCAAGATCAGTGTTCCGGTGAAAAAAACATACGGTACCTGATAGGTCGATTCTCTTTACTATCAAAGAGGGAGAAGATAACTTCCAGTTCCTCTCCCAGATTGGAGCACATCAGACTCTTCATCTGAACAAAAAGATGGTGGCTGCTAGCTGGTACTGGTGTGTCTTTCTTCCTGTGACGATGCTCCATCTAAAAACACCATGAAGAATACAGCAGCCAGTTTGAATTAATCATAAACATCTCAGAATAGAAAGGTAAAACTCACAATGTTAAATGGTTTTCTTATTCCAAATTCTTAATTCACTATTAACTTGCAATTAGTTTTGTGAGAGATTTTTGTCTGGCTGTTGTTTTGTTCTTTGTATCTGAGGAGAACACGTGGAACTTTCACATGTTGCACTGCATCTTTATTATCTCCAGGAGAAATAAAAAAAGAAACCTCTGGGAGCTTACCTTTTCCCTACTCTGAAAATTATAAACCACTTCAAAGCTTTGTGTTGTAACTACAGTATTTCATACTTAAAGAGTTAATGATGTGATCCAGTATTCAAGCATCAAAAAAGTGCTCTTGATGAAGACTCGATGGAAAAAGTCATGTCCATGTTTTATAATCTGTCTTATATAAAGGCTATTGAATTATCGTGATTTGACTTCACGGTTTATATCTTCCCTATTTAAATAATCCATTAGGAGGAGGACAATAAGTTCTATTTCTCTCTTACACTGTACCAAAAATAATTTAAAAAATGAGTCTTTTAAAGCTACTTAGGCTTCAGACTTCAATTATCTTGGGGGTTTTATTCCCTCCTCTCTTTATTTTTGAAAGTACACCGCATGAGTTACATTATCAGCTTTCTGCATTATTCTGCCTCTGCTTGTCTCTTGTTATGATTAATGATTCCTCACTGTATTTATAGAATCACAGAATCATTAGGGATTGGAAGGGACCTTGAAAGATCATCTAGTCCAATCCCCCTGCCACAGCAGGATCAGCTAGACTAAGTCACACAGTCAGTCAGGGTTAGAAGGGACCACAGGATCATCCATTTCACCTACCAGGATTCTGTATGATGACATACAACTCTGAATCTGCCCAAAGGTGCACTGATCCCCTGCCCAAAGGTGCACTGATCCTCTGCCCAAAGGTGCACTGATCCTCTGCCCAAAGGTGCACTCATCCTCTGCCCAAAGGTGCACTGATCCTCTGCCCAAAGGTGCACTCATCCTCTGCCCAAAGGTGCACTGATCCTCTGCCCAAAGGTGCACTGATCCCCTGCCCAAAGGTGCACTCATCCTCTGCCCAAAGGTGCACTGATCCTCCACCCAAAGGTGCACTCATCCTCTGCCCAAAGGTGCACTGATCCTCTGCCCAAAGGTGCACTGATCCTCCACCCAAAGGTGCACTCATCCTCTGCCCAAAGGTGCACTGATCCTCTGCCCAAAGGTGCACTCATCCTCCACCCAAAGGTGCACTGATCCTCCACCCAAAGGTGCACTGATCCTCTGCCCAAAGGTGCACTGATCCCCTGCCCAAAGGTGCACTCATCCTCTGCCCAAAGGTGCACTGATCCTCCACCCAAAGGTGCACTCATCCTCTGCCCAAAGGTGCACTGATCCTCTGCCCAAAGGTGTACCATTTTTAGTCAAGTAGAAGAAAGCTGGAATCACAACATTAGTAGACAATTCTACAGCAAAAGCAACGAGCGTTATTTTGACATACCAGCCTGTACAGTTCCGTAATGCTGATTTCTTCAGGATCCACCATCGCATATTCTTTCCTTGGAACCAAGTCAAGTCCCAACTGCCTGTATCAGAGATGGAGTCACAGTAAGTAGTTTCTACGTACATAGGAAACAAATTAATGCACTTTACATTTAACATAAGCATCCTAACAGCCAAGGCAGACGTTAACTAGCACTCTAAAGTTGGGTTTGGTTCTGTTTGAGTGTATCCCTCATGAGTGATTCCTCCCCTTTGAGCATATTGTAATATTCATTTTTTTCCACAATTTTAAAATCTGGTTTGCATTGTGGGTAACATACAGTGGATATTGTTCTTTGATTATTGCGGACATTGTACAATGTGGATCACGCTGGTACTGCAATTTGAATGACAGCCATGGAAAAGAGCCTAAAAAGAAAATCCATGAAATGCCAAAACATCAGCTGATTTTTAATTTGGACTGGTCAGCATCAAAACTGCTTTGCAATACCCACTGAGCAAAATAATGAAACTAATTTGAATCAACAGGAACAGCTATTATTTTCAGCTTAGCAGCAAGCAATAAAGATTGAGAACACACAAGGAGCAGTCACGCTGAGTTTAGAAAAACTTGAAAGATAAAGCAGTGTTTTCCAATTGTTTAGCCCAAAATGAAGCACATATGTGCTATTCACACGTCTTTCTCTATGTCAGGTATTTACGCTTTCAGGTAGCAGTAGTGGCAGAAACACCTGAAATTCAGTTACTTCTACCGCTGAATTCTGCAACACACAGTCAGAGTTTAATGGAATAAATACAGAATAAGAGATTTTGGAAACAGCCAAAATGTATTTTAATATATGTCACACTTTTTTAAAAATTAGAGACTGCAATACGTATTAGCTCTTATTAGATGAAGTTAAGATGCAAACAACAGTGGTGTGATGTATATTGGAGATATTCAAGAAAGAGCATCATCGCATTACTAGTCAAGAGGGAAGAAATGTCAGTCAATACATTAAGAGAGCAGAGATATGATAACTGGATTCTGACCAAGTGTGTTTTAAAAAGATGTAAGTGTATGTTGCAGATACTCCAGTGTAATTCTCTTCAACTCATTACCACCACTGTGTAAAATGAACTGAGAGAAAAAAGTAAAATAAGTCTATTGCCACTGTTAAAACATAGTGGAAAAAAGAACCAATGAAGGCAAAACTGGATTAAAACAAAATAAAAGCTACCATCTGTCAGAAATTTGCTCATTTTTTACACATACTACAATGACTCTATAAACATGTAGCCTTAGAATTAAAGTACTTTCACTTTTGCACTCACTCATTGCCCCAGTCCAGACGAGCAGTGATGTGGCGCTTGACATCCTTCATTCGATCATGGGTGAGATGGCCAACAAGGACCTGCCTTCGCAGGTCTAGTATTTCATTCATTATGTGCCACAGTCGGTGGAAGAGATCCCCCTCATTCCTCTGAGAGATAAAAATATCATTGCCTCTACATCATCTGTATAAGCTGACAATCCCAAGAACTACTGACCACCGGCCCTGGCCATCCGGCCCCAGCCCTGCTCAGCCAAGCCAGCCTGGAACGCTGCACCATCCCCAGCCCTGCCGAGCCATGCCAAGGCATGCAGCTCTGTGCTATGCCGGCAGAAAGCCCGTCCCCAGCCCATGCCATGAGGCCAGTGGGTGAAGCGAGAACCACCAATGCCGATTCCTCCCTGTGCAGGAATGAAGCTACTACAAGCTGGGGACATTGGAACACTAAGATAATGTTAAAGAGGAAAAGCCCCAAAAGCCTTGAGGAGGAGAAGGGAGATCCCTGATGACTACACCATGTGGCCACCACCACTGTGTACTCGCCACATGGCCAGCCATGCAGCCAGTGCCATTTTGATTCACTGAACAGCAGGAGGAGAAACTGTTCATCATTTTACCTCTGAGATGACTGGGGATGCTTGAGGAAACAGGAGAACAGAGCCCAAGGGGCATTCTCGGGAAGGACTTGTAACCCTTCAACCTCAGGAAAAATGGACAGCTGAGATGTTCTAGGGGTGGCCCTTCCCCTTTTGCTGTTGAGTGAGTGTATGTGTCCCTTGCCCTAGGGACTCTAGCTTGAAGGCAAAGACTGCTTACATAATTCTTTGCTCATTTTTTCTCAGAATGTGTGAAATGACATTATGACAGAGGTTTCTGATTTGTGCATTTTAACTTGCTTGGGCTTTTCTTCTTTCTGTACTCAGTTACCACTTTAATAAACCCCTTTTGATTCTCTAGGTTGCTCCACTGCCCAATAAATTCTATTGAAGACCCCTGTCAAGACCTGGCTGCCTTTCTTTCTGTTTCTGTTTGGTTTTAACCCAGGACACTCTTCACCATACTATAACCATTTTACCTGCTTGCATGTGTGTACATATAAAATCCTTTCAAAGTTTACTGCAGACTCTGCCTTTGCACCACACCCACTCCAAAACTTCATTCCAACTTCTTATGCTTGATCTTAATACAGTGTAATTTATGTGACAGTGCTATTTCATGTCATAGCACTGTTTTATTCCAAAACCATGTTCTTTCTGTGTTTTTGTCTGATTATGTGATTCAAGATAACTTGAACTCAATGGGTTATCTCATACACCAGCTGGGGTGGCCAGGCTCCTACCATTCGGTACTTAAAAGGTACCTCTAAGAAAGATGGGGACGATCTTGTTAGCAAGGCCTGGTGCAACAGGACAATGGGTTATGATTTTAAATTAACGGAAGACAGATTTAATGTTCCCTTTATCTTTCTTCCATGGATGTAGCTTTATACACTATAGTCTACCTACAACTCAATAATATCATGTAGACAGTCAGTATCACATCCAGACAGTTTTTCTTCACTTAACTTTGAAGTAGGAGAAATGATGTGACTATGACTGCTTTTTAAATTACATCCTCCTACTTTAATTACAAGGACATAAACTATTCCCATAAAAGCTTCTTCCCAAGAAGTTCTTTTAACTCTTCCTTCAACAATTCTAAGTAGTTTGACTTGATACTGTTTTGCTGAGAAACTTTAGCTTCAGGAAATTCTTGTACCCTCCATTCTAGTGATGCATCGCAGAAAGTTGAAAAAAAGTTTCCTATTCATGTTTTTTTGCTAAAAAAGTCCTAACCCCACTTCTCTATTCCATCTTCCCATGAAAAATTTGCAGAAAAACCAAGTTAAACTACTTCTGCTCCATAACTGCTATGCTAAAACACACTTAGCAGTGCCATTACTCTCTGACAGTAAGCTTTATATTCTCAGGGCTCTGACAAATTGCCCTTTGATACATCCTTTTATTTAATATTCATTCACTTTGAAAGCTTACTACAGTGGGAATTAATTCATTCTTTTTCATGGCTTCCTGTCCAGAAAAAGGAAAGGCAGTGTATTTTAAACATGCAATAACAACTGCAGTGAAGAACAAGTTGTGAAACAACTTCAGTAAGAACAACAGGAATGCGTACATTTTACCAGTAAAAGAGCACCAAAAGAAGTTGTATTAGAAGGAAAGAGACACAAAAGACTTAGTGAATACAGAGAGGCTGACAGTACGTTCTCTATTTTCCACCAAATAATGTATAAAGATTTCATTTCTACTGTTAAAAAACAAATCAAATGGTTATTCACGTTCCCATTTTTTTCAGTACCTGACAATAAGACCTACTGAAATAAATTAATCGCAAATACAATAGATGTGCTCACATTTAACAATAGGATTTGCCCAAAATGACAACTTCAAGCATCTTTTCCTTTAGAATCATAGACTCGTTTAGGTTGGAAAAGACCTTCAAGATCATCAAGTCCAACACTAACCGTATCAAGACCACTGCTAAACCACGTCCCTAAGCTACAAATCTACACAATTTAAACATGCCCAAGGGAGGCAATTCAACCAGCTCTCCCTGGGCAGCCTGTTCCAACGCTTGATGACCCTTTGAATCAAGGAGTTATTTCCTAACGTCTAACCTGAGCTTTCCTTGGTGCAACTTGTGGTCATTTCTTCTTTTTGCAGAGCTTTACAATCTGTCTATGAGGGGCTTGTGTGCAAAAGTGCCCAGTAGATCTGCAAGACACCATTCTTCCTTTATAGATGTAGGTCTTTACGCTAAAGGATCATAATTTTGCTCCTTTTGCTCCAGGAGCCCATCTACTAATACACTTGCTGATACACCCAAAGCAATCACACTCAGACATGCTTCAGGCACTCAAGAAAATTACTTTCCATTACAATTCAAGAAATTTCAAACAAGCTTTGAATGGTTTCTTGTTTCTCAAATAGTTCATACTGCTTAATTACAACTTCACTCAGGTTTAAAACTCCACTCTCTTACTCAGAATCCAACAGAAAGAAATACCTTATTTTGGAGACATAAAGCCTTCCACTAGGCACATTAGCAACTGCTTCAAATGCAGGTTTCAGAAAAGCCACCCAGTTCTGAACAGCTTCTCTGAACACAGTCTGTACAATCATCTCAAAGTTGGAGCAGGCTGCCTACACTGGTGGCATCCTGACTTGCAGGAGGCATCCTGGCACCACTCATCGCTTTCTTACGTAGCAGAAGCAGCCTGTGTTTTCGCAGGAGGCAGCTAGTCCTCCCAGGATTTAAGTCACAATTATCAACGCAGCAATGAGGTAAGGTGTAGGGTTAGAGACAACTCTGATACAAGTGAATAGGTTTGGATTACGTTTTGTATGTGCACATACCGCCAAGTCCACACCACGGTTTGGTAGTAGGTAGGATGTCAAATGTTAAAACTTAATACAATCATTATGCAAATTGCAAATTAAAACTAAAATATTTTAATTTAACTTCTCCAGAAAATTCTACAGTCAAGTAAAAAGAAAACTCAGCTAACAAAGGACAAAGAAAATTCTAGCAATTATGTCACAGATTATAAAGAGAAAAAAGAAGTTGAATGTGCAGAATGGTCATCAAGGGTTGAATTTTATTCAGGATAAGGAGACATATTGAACAGATTTCTTTCTGTGTGCTGTACGTACACTGAAACAAAACAATTTGTTCCCGTGGAGGCAGCCAAGTAAAAGGAGGAACTAGTAGGATTTCTTATAGTGAAAAAGTCAGTCACTGATCTGAAGCCTCTCCAAAGAACGAGAGCCTATAGCCAGGTCCTGGGAAACATAGGAGTGAAAAACAGGGTAGAGAGAGCGTATCAAAGGTCCTCCTGATAATTGTGCAGCGTTTCGATAAAGAGAATATCCCACCTTTGAACTATTTATGTAATAGAGTAAGAATTCCTTAAATTACTAGTGACTCACAATATGTCTATAAACAGGAAAGCATCAGGTGTCTGAGTTTTGAAGTGTTTTCTTTTTAAAACAAGATTGCCTACCCTAATGAAAGTATTTTTTGAGGCAATATTTGCTTTAACTGATATTTTTAAGGGAGGTAATTACAGAATTGGAGAAGCCACAGTTACAGAACGAGCACAAAACAGTGACAGCGATAAAGGGAAATGATAGAAATAGCACACCACACACGTCCGTTGAGAAAGGCAGAATGGTTGCTTATTACTACTCTTTGGTTGCTTCTCACGTGACTTTACTAGACTACTATATCCAGGAACACAACGCAAGACACAGTATGGCTTCAGAAAACAGAAATCATCAAGTATCACGTTTCAGTGGTGCTGATCAGGTCATAACTACTGTTACAGAGTAGCTTCCATCTCCCCCTGCTTGTGACCTAAGCTATGTGCATTGGTGTAGATGCACTCGAGCTGAGATACTACTTTAAGCCCCAACATCTGAATGCCACCTCCAGGCTCATCTCTACCGACTCTGGTTTCAACCCCTTTCTACTTCAAATGTTTCTTGTTTAAAGACCTAAGATGATCTCAGTATCGTGTAGTGATAGGACGAGGGGCAATGGTTGTAAGCTGGAACACAGGAGGTTCCACATCAACCTGAGAAGGAACTTGTTCACAGTGAGGGTGATGGAGCACTGGAAGGGGCTGCCCAGGGTGGTTGTGGAGTCTCCCTCACTGGAGATGTTTAAAACCTGCCTGGATGTGTTCCTGTGTGACTTGGTCTGGGTGATCCTGCTGTTGCAGGCGGATTAGACTTGATGATCTTTTGAGGTCCCTTCCAATCCCCAATGATTCTATGATGAAGCTGGACAAGACACAAATCAGTAAGCTGCTGACATTTAGCAGCAGTTGCAGTCAATAAATTAATTTTAAAAACATGGTTTATATTTAGAATATATTTTAAATATTTAGAATATTTAAAAACCAAACAATGCTTTTTTTTTTTTTTGAAATACACACTTAAACTAAACTATTTAGAACATCTAAATAGCAGAGTGTGTTTACATTTGGCATCAAATCAAAGCAATATTATTAAAAGTACTTGCCACATAGAGTTGTTTCCACATTGTTCCCCAGTCTCTTAGAGTTGATGTCATTTCTGTAATAACAGAATCTTCTGTTGGAACAACCATTTCAAATTGTCTGTAACGTGCAGAACAACACACATTATGGACACATTACAAATCCCATTGCATTTACCAGTATAAAAACTTAGTCCTGCCAATGACATCAATCGACCTAACAGGAGCACCTTCAGCCCAAGACACTTCATTTGTCTGTGTCACTGAATCCCCACAAAAAAGTCTTGGGTGAAAATAAATTCATCTCCATGGAAAGTCTTCACCCCAGAGAAGCCAAGGTGTGATTTTTTTTTACCACGAGATAAGCATGTCAAAAATTACTTTCACAGCAGAACAATTCCCACAGTTTCTAAAGGGATCTTGCCACTTTAGCTCACACGCCAAGCAGTCACTGTTACCAGACATTTTTACATGTCTATTTATTAAAAAAAAGATGGAAAATGCTATTCCTTCAACTGAAAGAAGGTAGAAGAAATCAGAAGATGACTAGTATAGTGCAAGTCCCTGTCTATTTGACACTAGCCAAGAAAAAACCGGGCTTGCTTGATCCAGACCAAAATCTCCGCTATGCCGTTATCACTGCCCTTTACACTGCAAAGGTCTGCACTCATGTCTGGGTTACTTTTCTCTCAATGCAATTTCCTCTTATCAAGTTGACATGACAGCGTGACAGCCTCTGGCCAGCTGCTATAGGTCACAAGGCCTGAGTGGGCAACAGAGTAATAAAGTAGGCAAGTTAGAACTCCTGCAAGTCCCAAAATTACTCCGTTTGAAAGACTTTTTTAAAAATTATTTTATTTTGATAGCTGACAAACATTTTGTCTATCAGTCAAGCTAAGTAAATGATAAAGTATGAACCATATTGAATTAAGCAATACCTTGGAAGAAAGCATGCTGAACTACAGTTAGTGACATCTATCACATTTTCAAGGGGATAGCAGCAAGGTAAGTATGACATAATTTCCAAAAGCAAAAATCTGTGTTTCTTTCAGTCAGAAAACTTTTAAACTAATTCTACTCGATTGTTGGGGTTTTTTTAATTAAGTTTTAAAAATTAAATGACTTATTAAAACTAACGGCTCTTCATCACCTGATGAAAAAACGTAAAGGGAAAAAACCTTTATTTCATTTACAGCTTTAGCGACATCTTTTTGTCATTGAGCTGACATTTCACCATTTCTTTGTAAATTGCCAAGTCTCTGTCACCGTACGGTTCCTGTCCTCAAAGAAAACAAACAGTCTCAAATAGCAGGCTCGTAGCCAGCTTCTGCGCAGAGTATCTTCTATTTAAGGTAATGTCTTCAAGCTAAATTTAATAACATGAAGTGAAAACATGTCATTTTCTCCTTCCTGTAGACAATCCAGACTGATTCCTAGCTGTGCTTCATACATTGCTCCAATTTTATGGCCACACAGGAGTATCAGGTTAGCTAAGGACAACCATTCCAAGTCCTGTGGCAATAAGCTGCAGTTCAGGTCTTGTAACAACAAAATCAACACTTTACAGCTTACAACTGAAAAACCTTTGGCACAAGTCACTGGCCATATTTTTAAATACTTGGATCCAGAACACTTCACTCACCCTTTGTTCTTAACGCACGCATTTTTCAAGTGAATGTAGTTGGATGGAAAAATGCCCTGAAAAATAAAATCGTTCAGGTAAAAGCATAAAACTTCCTCTTACATGTGTGCAGAGCACCACTTAATACCAAATGTGCACTGAATTAAAAGTCCTCCAAACTATTACCTGAAAACAAGCACCAAAACCAGTGCAATATGGACTCAGCACAGAGCGAATGGAAAGTGAAACACCACAGGCAGCGGAGCTTAAAGGCTTCGATACTTCACAAAATTAGACAACGTGAACACGTGGAGAACATACAGAAGACTGTTTCAGAGTTCACTTATGCTATACAGTTTTATTAATTATCCCCACCTTAACAAGAAACAGACCAACAGGGAGGGACAACATCTTACCAACAGCATTTTTCAGAGAGTCTGTCCAGATAGGTATTTTCAAAATAAAATAAAACAAATTTAACTTTTTATTGAATGTTGTTAATAAAGAAAGTAAAAATGAATTTTTATTTGCTGGCTACTATGCCCTGCACTACATGGGACAGCTATGGTAGGCATCTACCTAAAGGGTCTCAGTGTCCTGAGAGGACTGATTCCCTTCTACTTATTTTGAACAGATGGCATTCCAGCAACAGTCATAGTGCTCTTACAGCACGTTAAACTTTACAAGTCAAAATCCTAATGGCTGGAAAGAACTTCCAGGATCATCAAGTCCAGCCTTCATCCCAACATCTCCCTAACCCCCAGACCGTGGCCTCAAGTGCTCTAGATACTCTTTTCTTAAACACCTCCAGGGATGGTGACTCAACCACTTCCCTGGGCAGCCTGTTCCAGTGCCCAACTACTCTGTCAGGAACGAACTTCTTCCTAAGATCCAAACTAAACTTCCCCTGATGCAACCCAAGTCCTTTTCTTTCATCCTATCTTTAGTAATTTGGGAGAAGAGACCAGCACCAGTCTCTCTACAACCTCCTTTTAGGTAGCTGTAGAGAGCAATAAGGTAACCTTCCAGTCTCCTCTTCTCTAGACTAAATAACCTCAGTTCCCACAGCCTCTCCTCATACAGCTTGTTTTCCAGACCTATCACCAACCTCGATGCCATTCTCTGGACTCACTCCAGCACCTCAACGTCATCCTCATACTGTGACACCCAAAACTGGACACAGTGCTCAAGGTGTGGTCTCACAAGTGCAGAGTACAGAGGCACCACCACCTCCTACTCCTGCTGGTAACTGTTCCTGACACCAGCCAGGATGCTGTTTGCCTTTTTGGCTCTGGGCACACTGCTGCTTCCTGTTCAGCCGACACTCCCAAGTCCTTTTCCATCAGGCAGCTCTGCAGCCCCTCTTGCCCAAGCCTGTAGCGCTGCCGGGGGTTGTTGTGATCGAAGTGCACGACCCGGTACTTGTCTTTGTTAAACCTCATCCCATTGGCCTCAGCCCATTGCTCCAGCCTATCCAAATCCCTCTGCAAAACCCCCCTATAGTCAAGCAGATCAACACTGCTGCTTATTTTTGTGTCATCTGCAAATTTACTGAGGGCGCATTCGATCCCTTTGTCCAGGTTATTGATAAAGATATTAAACAAACCTGAGCCCTGATGGACACTGCATGTGACCAGTTGCCAACTGGATTTAACCCCATTCACCACAACTCTCTGGGTTTGGCCATCTAGCCAGTTTTTTACCCAGCAAAGAGTCCACCTGTTTAAGCTGTGAGCTGCCAGCATCTCCAGCAGACTGCTGTGAGAAATGGTGTCAAATGCATGACTGAAGTTCAGGTAGACAACATCCACCACTTTTTTCCCCATCCACTAGGTGGATCACCTGATCATAAAAGGACATCAGGTCGGTCAAACAGGACTTGCCCTTCATGGACCCATGTTGGCTGGGTCTGATCCCCCTCTTGTACTGCACTTGCACATCACCCCCAAGATGAACTGGTCCATAATCTTCCCCACACTGAGGTCAGGCTGACAGGCAGAAGTGAAATAAAGGAACTTCAAGTTTCTGGACATACATAAATTCATGAGTCCTGATAGGATGCACCTGCAAGTGCTAAGGGAGATGACAGAAGTCATTGCTTGGCCACTCTCCATCATCTTTGCTAAGTCATGGGGATCAGGAGAGGTGCCTGGGGACTGGAAGACAGCAAATGTCACTCCAGTTTTCAAAAAGGATAAGGAGGACCCAAGTAACTATAGACCAGTCAGCCTCACCTCCATCGCAGGAGAGGTGATGGAACAGCTTGTCCTTGATGCTGTCTATAGGCACAGCAAAAAGAAGAGGGTTATTAGGGACAGTCAGCATGGCTTCACCAAAGGGTGACCAACCTGGTATCTTTTTGTGATGGCATAACCAGGGGGATAGATGATGGCAAAGAAGTGGATGTGGTCTATCTTGACTTCAGTAAAGAATTTGATACGACCTCCCACAGCATCCTCGCAGCCAAACTGAGACAGTGTGGTCTGGATGATCGGGTAGAGAGGTGGATCATGAATTGGCTGCAGAATTGAAGCCAGAGAGTAGCAGTCAATGGGACAGAATCTAGTTGGAGGGCTGAATCTAATGGCGTCCAAGGGTTGATACTGGGGCCAGGATTATTCAATCTATTCATTGACGACTTGGATGAGGGATTGGCATGCACTGTCAGCAAGTTTGCTGATGACACAAATCTGGGTGGTGTCGCCATGACACTTCCAATCACTAATGTGATTCTGGCAGGGATCGCAATAAACTACAACTGACTACATAGTGCAGTGTGGGAAAATACAGATAAGTTTTCTTTAAATTAAGCACAGCTGCACACAACTTTCCTTTGCAATGATACCTGTTTACGGCCATCTTAGACCTTCATTAAAAACATGTCTACTGTGTAGGGGCATCTGCCCTTGTAATGTTCCTGCTCTTCTGCAATGCAAGTAGCTCAGCTGAGCACTTGCCAAGGCCACTAAAATGTTCAGCCTTGCACCTGTAATGATGAGCCAGAAGACAGGATGGCTGCGTATGCAGCTTGCTGCAGAGCACCTGCCACAGATCATTTCTTTTGAGTGTCAAAACTGGCAGAATAACAGAAGAGCCTTGACAGAACAATATGAATAACAAGCAGAGTTACAAGATGCTCTTACTATTTTACTCTTGGAGATACTCTCTTCAGAAAAACAACTCAGAAAACTGTTTGCATTAACAGTAGGAAAATAAAAAGATATATCTCATTTTTTCACACATCAAGCCACGTTTAGAAAACCCGTTTGCAACACATCTGACAGACCACCAAGCTAAAGAAACAGGAAGCATGTGGTGAGAATTGCAACAAGACACAGAAGATGCAATAACAAATGCCAGCTGCTCACGTCTTGCACATCAGATGACAGCACAGATCAATGAGGTCAGAGTGGTAAACATTAGATTACACTCTGGCTGAGTTTATTGCTCGCGTTGACCTCCCACACAAAGCATAGAAAATTTATTTGAACACGCCCAGACTGAAAGGCCAATGACTTATGACACAATCCTCTAGAAACTTTTGAAATTAACATATATTTTGCAGCTGCAGAGGCTCAGAAATTAGAAGACAGAATGAAGCTTACAATGCAGGTTGAAAGAAAAAAATTCTTTAAGATTTTTCTTCAATGGCTTTCAGTGCTAAATATATCAATATATGAATATATTAATATTTAGTACTGTCTTCAGAAAAAAATTAATCCTTGAAAAGGCTTTGCCATATGAAAAATAAAACCTTTACAGTCACATAGCTAAGCCAACAGGAGATATTAAGAAAACAAAGACAAAAAAGAGATGTGAAGCTTAAACATATTCAATGAACTACACATTACATATTTCATGTCTGAATACATAAAAAACGTCAGTGAGTGAGGTCTGGTTTAGAGTGCAATCAGTCACAGTAGTATGGAAATCCAAGACTAGAGATCAAAGAAAAATAAAATGAGCTGTTTATTTTACATGACATTATACATCAGTTGGTATTCTTTAAGTGCTTCCTGAAACTAGCTACTTCCACCAGCTGCTCTACATTAATTCAAAGCGTCAAGAAAAACAGGCACAGCTTCTCAGGAAGTATTTAAAATTTGTACTCTCCATAGTCTTTACCCCTTGACTTAGCTTCTTCTGAGTTTACAATCTACAAATCAGAAATAAAAGTCACCAGAGCCTTGGACATGGTGAAGTGATTCATCGTACTACGCAGGATCTCCACAGAGGCGTACCCAGGGTCCAGATCTAACGGAAGCCATCTCAGCAGCGTACTTAACACTCCAGCTTTCTTTTAGGGGCAAATATCACACACTTACAAGGAGACTACAAACTTTTTTAAAGTAAACAGACATTTTGCCAACGAATGCAAAACAGCGATTGACCTTTACCTTCACGTTGGGGTTTTTCAAGGCAAATCCTCTGTACCACCCTGTGAAGAAAGCACATTTTGCTTTTTAAAGAATGCATATCGTTTTCTAGCTGTATAACAGATATCATCGTTCCCTTTTGGACAGGAATGACAATTACATAGCGCTGTCAGACTGCACTCATTTAAAAGACTTTCCATGCAACGAAAGACATTTTGTTTAAACCAACATATTCAGATGACCTAATTCATACAATTTTAGCACTTATTATTTAACCCTGTATTCCTTACTTTTTTCTAACTATGCAACCCAGGTTGCTGCAGAAACCAAAATTGTGTACTACTATACAATCCCTATATGAACCTGAAAAATACCAGGATATCCTACACGATTAAAAAATCCTCCTGACAGGCAAACATAAAGTAAGCTGCTAAGGAGGCAGATTATGAACAAAATACAACTATTTCTCCTTCATTAGTAACGACATTTGCTAAAATCTTATTAGTACTTTCTACCTCATAACAGAGGCAGAAGAGCAATGCTTTAAGGCTTGGAGTTATTGCTTGGTTGTGATGGCAGCCACAGTTCCCTCGGAAACACCAAGAAAACAGAAGGATCAGAATGACAATTGGTTCAACTACTGTCCTCCAAGAATGTTTGTGAAAGAGGGTAAATAAGAAACTAAATAAAAAGAATTAACTGTATTATTGTGGACATTAGAGCTCACTGGAATTGTGACAAGAAAAAAAGAAGAAGCCAGAATGTATTATATTATTGACTTCAAACGTGTGTTAAGAAAATAAACAAATAGTAATAGGGCTGAAATTAACAGAATATAAAACTTCATTATCACTACAACTTCAGCTTGCACACTCACCATCACATTTCTCTAGTATTTGAACAGTGTCTCCAATCTCCAGTGATAGGCCATGTGGAACTGTCCCTCGAAAACCAGCTATTACTGAAAAAGACAGTAAGTGTCAATCAGACACAACATTGAAATATGAATTATTATTCCTCTTGTTAACAAAACTAGTATATTGACAGTGGAAGTTAAGCATTGGAGCAAACACGCTCACTGGAATTTAAGAAGCTGTCAAAAGAACTGAGAGTTAAGCCAGAAAACTTTAAATGTACAACCTGAGCAAAAAACCTGAAACATTTAACAGACCTACTCCACGTGAATGCTCAGCTTGTACTGAAGAACAGTGCTAGCCAGACCAGAACTACCCTGAGGGACAAGAACAGGTTTATTCCAAACGCTTACACTAACACACATCACACCTCAGAATCTTGCAAGCCAAAAGTGCTAATGTTTATGTTGCCAACTACACCAGCCACGTGCCACAAAATTCAAACCTTCCTTTGCTTTCACTTAATGGATGCTACAGACCCAACACTCTCTACATGCGAGGAAATGGTACGGGAAGGAAACCAGTAAAGCATGCTGTTCACCAAAACACATCAGGTAAACACATGGTCACCACTGCAGCCTCCCTGAAGCCAGTGAGATCCTGGTCATAAGCTCAGACTGGAACAAGAGAAACAGAAGTGGGCTTCCCTTGCTGGATATTAAACATGCCTTAGAAGCAAAACAAACACCACAGCAATGATGTTCCCAGATACTTACAGTGGTCACATTTTAAGCCTTATAGAATCATAGAATCATCAGGGATTGGAAGGGAGCTCGAAAGATCATCTAGTCCAATCCCCCTGCCACAGCAGGCTCACCTCACTGGAGAAGCCATGGAATCAGAATCACTCAGGGTTGGAAGGAACCATCATCCAGTTCCAACACTCCCAGCACAGGCAGGGACACCCCACCCTAGATCAGGCTGGCCAGAGCCTCATCCAGCCCGGCCTTAAACACCTCCAGGGATGGGGCCCCAACCACCTCCCTGGGCAACCCATTCCAGGCTCTCACCACTTTCATGGTGAAGAACTTCCTCCTCACATCCACTCTAAATCTACCCATCTCCAGCTTTGCTCCATTCCCCCTAGTCCTGTTGCTACCTGACATCCTAAAAAGCCCCTCCCCAGCCTTTTTGTAGGCCCCCTTCAGATACTGGAAGGCCACAAAAAGGCCACCTGGGAGCCTCCTCTTCTCCAGACTGAACAGCCCCAACTCTCTCAGTCTGGCCTCATAGGAGAGCTGCTCCAGCCCTCTGATCATCCTGGTGGCCCTCCTCTGCACTCACTCCAGCACGTCCACATCCCTCTAGTAATAAGGGCTCTGGAACTGGACACAGTCCTCCTGGTGGGGTCTCACCAGAGTGGAGTAGAGGGGGAGAATCACCTCCCTCGACCTGCTGGCCACACTTCTCCTGATGCAGGTTTGCCTTCTGGGCCGCATCCTGAGCCGCACCAGGAGAAGTGTGGCCTGATAATGTTAGTGCTATTTTCACTCCGAATCAAAGCAGAATACTGAAAAGCCAGTGACTAAGCTCATTCCTACAATTGCCAAAACCCATTGCATGTTTCATGACAATTGAGCTATTTAACCCAGTGCTTACTTTGTTTGAAATTACAAATATTGCTGAATTCAGGCCATGAGACCAATAAATAGTTATTTTCATTGTCTGAATTGCAATATTCTCGTGGAGCTTATTCTTGAATTCAGAGAGGAAAACAGCATTCGACCAGTATCAGCAGGAAACGACACACAATTACCTAGTGGCCCAACAGCAGTCTTGCTGCTATCAAACATCTATCCATGGAGATGGGAAAAACCAAACCTCACAGCAGTGTAAAACACCCACAGTTCAGAGGAGTGTAAACAATCTGCACATGCAAAAGCCAGGAAGAAAACCCACCAAAAGACCCGCAGGATTTTGGGTCACAACAAACCACTCTGGTGGCTCTTGCTCGTGCTCAGGTATCTCTCACAACACAGTACAACCTGTCAGGCACTGCTTGCACTTGTCAGATTGTCCATCAAAAGCAGCAGGAGACACTAGCTGTCAGCAACCAGAGAAACTGAAATCTTATGTCTGAATCTTTGCCAGAAAATTCAAGATTTCCAAGAGTAAACAAACAAGATATGGTTTCTTTTGGCCAAATCTTTTTTCAGAATCCAAAGGCTTCAAAACTCACTGAATTCAATCATCACTTCAAGCATGGGCTAAATAATCACAGTGCTTAACCCGTGACCTTTATCCATTTGAAAACAAATCTATGAGATTATACGGCTGGTCAGTCCCTAAGAGTATGATATAACACACGGACAGTATTTATAGCACTGAGGTTTGGGAGTTTTTTCCCCAAAGCACATGTAAAAAAATCACAGAATCACACAGAATCATTAGGGTTTGGAAGGGACCTCGAAAGATCATCTAGTCCAATCCCCCTGCCACAGCAGCGTCACCTAGACCAAGTCACACAGGAACACATCCAGGTGGGTCTTAAACACCTCCAGTGAAGGAGACTCCACAACCCCCCTGGGCAGCCTGTTCCAGTGCTCTGGCACCCTCACTGTGAACAAGTTCCTTCTCATATTGATGTGGAACTTTCTATGTTCCAGCTTACAACCACTGCCCCTCGTCCTATCACTACACAACACTGAGAAGAGCCTGGCTCCGTCCTCCTGACACCCACCCTTCACATATTTATAGACATTAATGAGGTCACTCCTCGGTCTCCTTTTTTCCAAGCTCAAGAGACCCAGCTCCCTCTCCCTTTCCCTATCAGGGAAATGTTCCACTTCTTTCATCATCTTGTAATTTTCTCCTTAAGAGACAATATATTCTGTCACATTGTTATGGTTTGACTTTGTGGTGACATTCAGGTTTTAGTATTTAGTCACCAGATCTGTTAAAGATATCTTTTTTCCTTTTCAAGAGAAGTTTCACTAAAAAAACCAGTCCTTTTAGGACAAAAAAAACCCCTTTTGAAATCAGAGCACGTATGGTACAAAAAATTATACCTTGAAATGTGCTCTAGAAGGATGGCCTGAGGAGTGCGAGAACAAGAAAGAAATGAGGGCATCACCTGCACCACGGAAGCAGCGCCTGATCACTCACAAACCTCTGCACTATTGCACCGTAGTAGTGAGGTCAAGCAGCTCCTAGCCTTAGCAATACTACTCCAAACAAAGTGAAGTGCACAGCAGAGAGGCAGAAAATTTAAAGGAGTCCAGAAGTAGACATATCACATGAATGTTCACTCAGCTAACTTTCTTCTAATCAAGTCACACCAAAGAATTGGTTCTGAGACAGGAGGCGGCTCCTCATGTTTTGAGTTTATCTGTGGCATGGATACAGAAGTGGACTACAGGGAAGACAGTGACAAAGTCATGGAAGGAATTCATTATAGTGACACCAGAGAAGATCCCAGGATCCAGTGGTTTAGCTAGGACACAGTGTTCTTAACCAAACCATGATATAAAATTTTATGTACTGAGCCTCTTGCCCTTCCTCCAATGAGAAGATACATAGGAGATGCTTCTTAATTATTCCTCCTACTATTAGTAAGTATATAATTAATCACTCAGCAGTAAACCATGCCTTAAGGTTCCCAACCTAACTTAGAGCAGTACACGCTTATACTCATAGAACTGGACTTCTTATAAACACAGCATTCACCCAGCCACATGCATCTAATGTGCATCATTTCCATCCTTATAACAGCTGTGGCTGGTATGGTTATCACTTCCATTTCAGCTGGATAGCAGAGACCTTAGCCAAGGAGGACAGACAGGCGAAGAGAAATTGGCTCTGAATACAGCTCACCTACCAATACCTGCAGCCTTGGCAGATGTGCTGTCTACATGCATGTCCCCAGGAAGCCAAGTACCAAAAGCACTTTATATTTAGATACATTTTTTTACGTCATTTTAGTACCTGAAGGTCACAGAAATGACCTACTTGTGTTTCAAGTACAGGCATGGTGATTGATACCCTCTTCAGTCACCTCTCAGCCACAGATGATGTGTGTAGCTCCACAATAAAAGTTCGTAGGAAGCACATAGGCTCAGAAGTGTTCTAGTAACTGAATTCAAACACAGCAGCCTGCTGGCATCATTAAATAACTTCTTGCTGCCAAAAGCTAGTCAGAGAACAAGAAAGCAAGACATCAATACAGGATACCAAAAACTAATCCATACAGAAGGTGAAGTCACATGGTGAGAACTATGGTGAGATGCAGTCTTATAGCAGCTTTAGTTTTAATGCTAGGTTAAAAATGTTGAGGGTATTGTAGTGAATCCCAAGTTATGAAACAATACATTTCTGTGAAAGTGGCAGAGACATAATCAGAAATAGAAGAACCAGCTCCATGTTTGTGATTCACCCATAAAACTGATCAAATGTGCTAACATTGTCCTGATATTCTTCTATATTTCAATGTGAGAGTCAATTCAATCACAGATGAGCCATAGGACTTTACAAGACATCCTTCCTAGATGCTCTGCAAAGCTTTTCACTACAAGGATGTGTGAATACTTCAAAAGAGGTTTTCAATCCTACCCTTTCTATCAGACCACTGCAATTAGGAAAAAGAGGGAAGAGAAACAGTAACTGATGGAACTCTTATGTTCAGCTTCTCAAAAGAAACGTCATCTTCCTGCACTCACCCGAAACGCTGTCTGTGTGCGCTCGCTGCTGGACAGTTCTGCTCATGCAAGCATCTAGTATGTAAAAGAATCAGAGGGAGCCCAAGGTCTTCATTAAAGCTTAAAGTATTTTCTTATGTGTGTGGACGAACTCCAACATCTGATTGTTTAGAGCACAAATAGGGAGTAAGAGAGGAAACAGGATGTGGGGTAGAAAACTATAAATGGGTGTAATATTTACTTTAATACTCACTTAGCCACACTGTTCATGCTAGATGTTGGCACAAAAAACAGATTCCAGTTCAGTGCCCTAAGTTATGATCCTTCAACTCTCAGAGGCAGCATACAAACCACACAGAAATATGTTAAAAGCACACTGGGAAATAACAGGTTTGGGTCAGTGGGAACCCAGTGTCAGAGGAACTAGTTTTGATGAGAAGCAAGATGCAGTGACAGAAAAGGAATTTCTAGTAATGGGGATGTGTGTGCCACTTCCAAGTTTTGCTTGGGGTTATATTCTTCAAAATGTGATGCCTGAGGTAACTGGAGGTCTGCACACAGGAACTAATGAGGCAGTCACTGTTGTTCCTGTACTCCTAAAAGCCATTATTGATTCCAGACACTAGCTAGCATAACTGAAATCAGGTCCTTTCAGTAACAAAAGCAGATTTTAGAGGACTCAAAACTGCTATCCTGTCACTAGATTGAGCCTTCCAGATTAAATCACTTCATAGACTCATTAGGGATCAGAAGGGACCTCGAAAGGTCATCTAGTCCAATCCCCCTGCCACAGCAGGATCACCGACACCAAGGCACACTGACAACAGTCAGTCAGGGTTAGAACTTCAAGGGCCTTCTTTTCTATGTAAGAGTAGAAAACAATCACAGAAAGCTTTTAACATTATAAAGTCATTGCATTAGTCAAAACAATCACCGTGCCATTCTTCCTTTATGATGGAAAATTGAGCCTGTCTTTTTGCACTTTTTCAACTGATGAGTAATGAGGGAATATACATCATCTTTGAGGGAGCTCTAACTCAGTGCCCTTGGTTGCAGAAACATGAAAAACTAACCTTTGCTAAGTATTTATGGATAGGAAATACAACAGACATCTGACACCTGCTTATCGTGCAGCTGCAGAAACACAACGTTGGAGAGAGTACATCACCAGGACAGCCATTCAAAAAGGTAAAAAATCAGACCACCAATTCTATTCCAAATGGTGCTTGTAAACCCATGTCTGAGGCTACTGACCAGTGGCACGCAATGCAAGCATGCAGTGGTACAGCTTTCAGTACTTTGTGGCACAGGGACCTCCTCTGCTCAACAACCACTGACAGTGTTTCTCTTCCATGGACATGCCTCGCCGAGCTGTACGTGCATGGTAACGCCAGTGTTCACAAACTCAGGTATTTAAACTGACTTTAAATATGCCTTATGAGGGAAAAAAAGTCTGACTTTTGTTATACAATGCCATGTAAAATTTCATTTCATGTCCCATGGTCCTGTGGGAACACTTGAATAAACAACCCCAAGCACCTTGCTGCACCAAAGGCTGGACCTTTTGAAGGACAAAGCTTTCTTTCCTTTTAAGAAGCTGAAGAACTTTTTTACATGTCTAAATAGGCAGAATTTTTAGAAGCATGAACACAGAGGCTAATGCACAATGGCCAAAGCTTACTTTAAGAGGTCATGACACACAGTAATTTCTGCCTGGATAGGAACTGATCCAGGCAGCACAGTAACACAGCTACATGCTCGTGTTTCTAATACAAGGGTTGATTCAGGCATCTGCTCAGTCACGCACTGCGCTGCCTACAGATACCCCAGGAGGCTTGCTGCAAACCAAAAACAAGCCAATGAAGCCTGTGACAGAACAGCAAAACTGGGTGTGGGGAAGGAATCAATCCATTTGCCTTTCAATAAACACAAAATATATGAATGTCAGCGTCAATAATGGAAATGATCCTTAAATCTCTGACGGATTACTGAGGATACACATTCTCAAATTTAAATGGGAGTGAAAGAACACAAGCTCTCTCACCTGTCTATGTGCACCACAACTAAAGGACCAACGTGTGGCTTTTGAACATCTCAAGTGCTGCTCACATGAAGCAGTCAATTGTTCTTGAGTGCTTGCATGGAATTTTGTTAATATGACTATTTACTAAAAAAAAAAACCTGAAGGTAAATTAAGAAAAAAAAAAGCATCAACATCCAGGCTCTGAAAGGACCATGTGAAATAAAATATTTATATATACCTGTTCTTCACTTTTCTAAAACCAAAACCATAACCACCTGGAATTCCTACTGCAAATAGCATCAGCTACCTGAACAGATAAAGCAAATGCCAAGCCTGAAATACACAAAGGAGGCAGAGCTGCTGCAGACTGCACTCCCTCCTGTTCTGCTCTCGACATTTGAATTCAGCAAGGTAATCACTTTCAAATCCCCGATTACAATGCCATCAAAAACCTTAAGACAATCCCAACACAGATAATCAGTTTAGTGAAACTGTCTGAACACTTGCAAGCTCCCCTGCTACTCACAGGAAGCTTATTACGCCTTGTGTAGGCACTCGACTGGTCCTCCCAATACCTGCAAACATTTTTGCTGCCCTAGTTCTTCGACACGGTATCTTAGAACATGCTACTAAAAGTAATAAGTAATGGCACCTCTTTGCTGCTGAGACTGGCTGCCAAGCTAGAACATCAAAACTGGAATACTCCAGCAATTATCACCAGGGCCACTGTCCTTGCAGGTATGAGATTTCATGTGGTTTTCTTCTGCTGTCAAACAGCTAGTGAAACCCTTCATATTCTGGTAGATACTTTACATCTACATCTTGCCCCTGCTAAGAGAAATTCATTGACATGCATTCATTCTGGAAACACCAGTTTAAAAGTAAACGGTCTTTACAAGTCTAGAAAACCTAGAACACCTTAGAGTTTATGAAGAGGTGACACAGCTTGTCTCTCTGAATTTGCTCAGGACTTTCCTTCCCTACAGACAATTAGTGAAAAACCTATCAGTGGCATCATGGTAGAAGGTGAGGGGGGCTCAGTACACATTCCAGGCATTCAGTCAAATAATAAAGAAACTAGTCTACATGCGGTTCAGCCAGCTGCTCTCACGCTTGTCTAACGCAAAAGCCATGAGTGCAGGACTGATGTGCCAAGGTTGCCATCTTGAACAGGAAGTCTGGTTAAAATGTCACCTTCCCTCAATCCTTGGAAACAGCAGGAGCTGAAAAACACTGAATTTTTTTTAAGTGTAAAACTCCTTTTCATTAAAAAGGAGTAAGTGGGGGAAAAGCAGATTATGTTAAGATGACATTATCTATAAGAACAACCTTTTTCAGTTAAAAATAACTCTTATTCACTATGGTTTTCATTAAGGCTAAGTATTTCCAAAGTTATAAGTATTTTCTAACTTTAAGCAATAACCTTAATTTTAATAGCATGATCAAGGAAAAGAGCTACTGCTGTTTAACTCTAAAAAGGCTTTGTGCTTTGTTCATAACCCTTGGCAAACCAGAATTGCTGACTAAAATCAAGTAAACCGCCAGGGTTTTTTGGTAACTCCTCTAAGGGTCAGGTGTGGTAAAGAAGGGAGATCATTGTACTCACAGCAAAAAAGTGCTTCATCTAAGGTTCATCAAAGCCAACAAAGGCTTGGTGTCACAGATACCAGAACTCAGGTCTAGGTGATCCTGCTCTGGCAGGGGGATTGGACCCTTCCAGTCCCTAATGTTCTGTGATTCCGTGATACCTGTCATATCCCTATAAAGCCAGCAAAATATGAAAGGGAAAATTAAATTCCCCACATACTTATAGAGACAGGAGGTATCTCCAATGAAATACTTATTTCAGAATAAACTATTACAATTATTTTAAAATAGACCTGGAATAGACAAGTACATCCTCAGTTTCATGCTGACTTCATGCAAGAACACTGGGTCTAATGGCTACATACTTTTCCATTCTTCCCCTTCCTTTCCAAAAGCACAACAGAACATGCTGCTCCAAATTTGCAGGGCATAATTCGCCAGCCCTTAACACATTGCAACTAGCATTGTACAAACTCACGCTCAGAAGAGTGAATTGCAAGAAAACTGAACTGAATCAAAACCAAGAGGCCACTGTGCAAGCAGCATCGTTACTCTTCACCAACTATCAGAGACACCCAAGGGCAACACAGACAACTGCAGTGTAGCTGAGAAATTCTATGTGTTTGATCTTAGATTTCAGCGAATGAGACTGTTGTCCACCTAATATTTCACTGTTTACTCCTATTCAAGTAATAAATAGCATTCAAGGAAGCCTGGCAAAGCAAAGTGTAAAATTTTTCTACTGATACAAAACTGAGCATCCATCTTCCACAGCAGAAATTTTTTACAGACTTTATGCATGAAACAGTGCCCAATTTTCTTCAATTTCCTTTGAAAGAGCAAGGTTCAACTCTGTACCTGATCTGACATCGGTGGAAGGCAATAAAAAAACCACAACTGGAAAACCAGTGGAAGTCAAAACAAACACATCAACACATCTCGCATTTGTCAATGCCACTTCTCTTCAGTTGTGCAGATGAAATTTAGTCTTCTAGTATTTCCCTGTATGTCCATCCTTATGCTCACACCTCCTGCTTGAGCAGGGGAGTTGGACTTGATGACCCCTGGAGGTCATCTGTGTATTTCTCTGACATTCAACCATGTCATTACACATGTAAAGAACATCTATTGTAACACCACATTCACAGTATCACAGTATTACCAAGGTTGGAAGAGACCTTATAGGTCATCAAGTCCAACCTGTCACCACAGAGCTCAAGGCTAGACCATGGCACCAAGTGCCACGTCCAATCCTGCCTTGAACAGCTCCAGAGTTGGCGACTCCACCACCTCCCTGGGCATTCTGTCTGTTTTTACTTTAACCTGCCTGCAATGTTCTCTCTGGCTTTCTGTAACTCAAGAAATCATTCTGCGTTTGCAACCTGTGAGCCATAACCACACTGCTACTCACAATACAGGCTAATATTTTGTCATGTATCAAAAATTATTGCAATATGGTTTAAATCATAAACAGTAATTTCTTAGTAATGACATAAAAACCTTAGTTACACTGTAAGAAATTTAAGAAAAATAGCATTAAAAATCAACTGCAGTCATGAGTCCTACAGATCAGCCAATTCTCCATAGACATGAAACCAGTATGAGAAGATGAGATGTTTAGGCAAGCAACGTTTATCGCAGCACAGACAGACAGCGGTTACAAATCATTTACAAGTACTCTGGCAAATGGTTTTTATCTTACATGAGGCAGAGCTTTCTTGACCTCGTGTAACTGAGGAGTGTTTGGAATACACTAACCCAGCTATCAGAAATGCAAAACTACTTTCTCCTCTGAAAATCCTCAGAGACTGCTGAAGAGAAGTTCAAATATCCCACTCTGGCTTTATGGTGGGTTATTTGGTTTAATGTTCACCAGTAACCACCACACTTTTCAGCCCAGTTTCATCACTAAGAGCTAGCAGAATTCAGTGTATGCAGCCCTACAGAGTTTCATCACTAAGAGCTAGCAGAATTCAGTGTATGCAGCCCTACAGAGTTCCATCACCAATCTATAATCTCCATAAAGTTAAATTTGAGGGATATTTAATGTAATCCCAAGAGTGTCTAACATTTCTGTTTATTCATATGTTTGAACAAGTGCAAACACTTTTTTCCAAAATCACACTCTGAAAAATAAGACACCCCACCCGGTTACATACTATTAACAGTATCTCAGTGTTGTTATGGTGCACTTCCAGAAAAACAACCTCAGGTTCATCTTGGAAAATCACAGCCTCCAAGTTCTGCTCACGCTTGCTTGAGAGCCATGCCTGTCATTCCAAAATCAAGAACAGTTTTGGTTCAGTGGCTGGCTAATTACAAGAGTTCAGAAAAGCATCCAACATCTATCCGAAAATTACCTGCAACCAATTAGAATGATGCTGAAGAGGGGCTGATCGCTCTGATATGATGAGGGAAGGAGCTGTGTGAGCACACAGCCCTCTGTACATGTTCATGTTACAATTTGTTGCTGAATCTGAACAATTACCTGTTTACATACAGGTTCTTCCAGACACAACGATTCTTTTGGTTAAGACCTTGGGAGAGTCTCTAAGGATAACCGTCACTGTGACAGTTTTCACTCGACCTCCTCCCCTCGATTTGCACAGAGTCCTAAGAACACATTCAGCACACCACAAGTCCAAGAAAGCATGGAAAACAATGATGCATTTCTAAGAAATTAGTGCTGGGAGACACACTTTTTCATCCTACACCTCAAAATACTTCCTGACTCAAACTAGTCAAGCTCTTGACAAGCAGCTGAGCAGTCCTGGGCAAACAGAACACAAGTCCTTCTTCTAGTACTATAGATTTTTCCCATTCTTCTCCCAATAAAAGAGCCTATAGCACTGTTTCTATTCTTTCCATTTAAACTTTTTTTTAGAAGAACTTGAGTAGCAAAAAACTTTCTGTAAATAAGACAAATGAGCAGAGACAGGGAAAAATGCTCGTGCCAGCCTGGTATCTGCCAGTAGGTCAGAACCAAAGCAGAAATATGCTGTCTCAAATCAAGCACATTCACAATCTATCCACTTTGGCACTGTCCATGTGTTGTGGTTTGAAAATTGCTAGCATTTTCAAACATACAGCAGTTCTGCTTTCATGAAGAAGAAAAGAAAAGGAGTTGTTTTGTTTTGGAGGACCCCTCCCCCGCAGGGGACTTGTCCTGGGGGAAGGTGTCCCTGGTCCTGGACCTGCCCCGGATGTCCGTGTTGGGTTAGCCTATGAAAAAGCAGAGCGGGCGGTTTGTTTAGAAAAAAGGCAGGAAGAAGAAGAAAGGAGAAGAAGGAGGAAGTATGTAGCCCGCTCGTGTGTGCTGCAGGCCCTCTTGGGCTGCGGCTTCTCAGCCGAGCGCCCCCCGCTCCCCCGCCCCGTCCGTTCTTGGGACGGTGT
>VXBP01003680.1:72550-92910 GCA_013400115.1 Rhinopomastus cyanomelas
ATGGAACCTAACACTGACCATCTCATTAGCCAAAAGCAGGCCCATAGTCCACATTGAAATAGTATTTGGTTTTGTGGGTTACAATTGTTCTTCATTTTAAATATTGCATTCTTTTTCCTGTTTTTTGTGCACTACTACAAATAAAATATGTGCAGTGGGCATAGGAATTTGTTCAGTTTTTTCTAAACTATAGCCTGGCTCCTGACTGTGTCTGAGGGACAGTGAACTGGCCCCCTGTTTAAAAAGTTTGAGGACCCCTGACCTAGACCAAGTTGCATAGGAATGGATCCAGGTAGGTTTTAAACATCTCAAGAGAAGGAGACACCACAACCCCTCCTGGGTAGCCCGTTCCAGTGCTCCATCACCCTCACCGTGAAGAAGTTATCCTATATATCACAATCCTACTTGCTAATTGTAACTATTACAGGTGTGTAAATAATCAATACCAGATCTAGCTTCTAATGGGTTTATTGTTCCTACCAGCAAATTGAAGAAACCAAGTAAATTAAAAATTATGTTTTCTGAAGTAGGAAGGTGTTTGCAACCCAACACATGGTTAAACTTCAGGAAGAAGAGGAAAGTAAGAGGGACACCAAGGCTTGTAACATTCATTCTAACTTGCTTAATGTAAATATAGTATATGCAACTAAGCAAATATGCAGCTTATTAAACTTTACAACTACTATTTCAATTAAAAGGAATCCTTTTTCCACTCCATTAGTGTTGCAGTTTGAAAATTACCAGAATTTTCAGATGTGCAGAAGTTGTGCTTTCATGAAGAACAAAAAGTTACTCTCAAGAGGAACCCTTCCCCCAGTTACACTGCCCCAGGACCTGCCCCAGAAGGGCTTGTCCCGGGGGACCTGCCCTGGAAGGGCCTGGCTAGGTCAGCCTATAAAAAGCGGAGTGCGCGCTTCGTTCGCTGTCTTGGGGGACTGCAGCCCTGAATCAAGCACCCTCCCAGCTGCCCGTTCCCAGGGCGGTGGGGGGTGGGAAATGTGGCTCGGCCGCAACTTGCCATGGCTCCGAGATGACCACACCGGCCGTGACCTGCCACAGCTCCAAAGCGGCCCTGGCCACAACTTGCTGCTCCCACACGATCCCGACACTGCTGCTGCACTGTGGCTCTGCCCCGGTCCCAGTCCCTAAGTGGCCACGGCCCCAGCCACTAAGCCGCCGTGGCCCCTGGCCCAGCCCCACTGCCGGCCCAGACCTGTTGCCATGCAATCCTGGCCACAGATTGGAGAAGCAAGACTAGTGCAGTTTTGCCATCACACCCCCCCAACCCCCCACGGAGCAGCCCTTCAGCATCGCGATGAGCTGGGGTACTCCTCTTCCTCCTGGAGCTGAAACGGGAGAGGGAGAGGAGAGGATCTTTGGAAGACCCTTTTGGGTCTTCCCACTTGTAGAGTGGGGGATGGGTGCAGCCCTGTTGATGCAGCCATGCGGTCGGTCTCCATCTTGGATCCTGCACGTAGCCGGGGCCATGTGGCTACGAAGCCGCCATTTTGGAGAGACTGATCAGCAGGAAGAGAGGCTGTTTGTCATTTCTGCCGCTGTGGCCCTTAAGTTTTGGGGAGAATTCCTTCGTGCTTAGCTGAAGAAAGCAGAATGAATTGAGAATCCTTAAATCTTGGATCTGAAAGACAGAGACTGGGTTCTTTGTTTGAAATGCATGTCTGCTGCACCGAGGGATGCAGGTGTGGGCGCTGAGCAGTCAGGCCATCCTGAGAGCATTGAGCTGGAGAAGCTATGCTGAAGAACTGAAGAATTCACCATTCTGCACACAGTTTGGGTCTCGCTGTATCGCAGATGGGGCTGATGCATGAATAATAGAGAGGGTGGTGGCACTCGTCTCTACTTGACTGACCTGCTCTTTTTTCCCAGATCTCTAATGTGAAAGAAGACCCAAGGCCCAAACGATCGTGATCTCCCATCATATTTTTCTCAGAATGTGCGATGGCATCTGTGACACAGATCCTAGTTTGTGCACTGACTTGAGTAACCTTTTCTTCCTTTCTGTGTACAGTTATGGAGTTAATAAACCTTTTTTTCCAGTTTCCCTAAGCCATCCATTGTCTGGCAAATTTATCTGAGATGTCATGGAGACCTCACTGCTTTGCTTTCTTTTCCTTTATCTTAAATTGTGGTCCTGAACCCACCACAATTAGAATTAACCAAAAGGTCAGCCAACAATCACTGCTGGGCTTGCACTGAAATTCATTAGTTCCAAGCAGCAGCAATGCTAATGGATATGATAATTACACTCGTGGGTGGTTTGGTTACTTGTTGTGCCAGAAAGAGATACCATTATGTGACCAACATAATCCTACCTAATCCTTGAAGGCTTGCATGTAAGCCACTGAAATGACACAAAGGAAATGACAGATGAGAAAAATCAGTGAAGTGTTACCATTTTTCCTACTTGTTTTCTAAAACATAGAAATTAGATTATTTTATGCTTCTGGTCTTGAAACATTTGAGCTGCCAAGCAAGTGGAAACAAAATATTCTTGCTCAAATACATCTTGTGGAATTTGCAGCCTTTATATTTCATCTGGATAAGACCTGAGAAGAGACAAGCTATGCATTTCATTTGGAAATACCCCTACTATTTTTACATTTCTGAAAGAAAGAGTTGGCAAACACCAGATTAGGAGGGTTTATTTTCATCTGCCCAATTCTCTCTTTTGATTCTGTGATATGGGCTCCTCATGAAATTAATAGTTTGTCTCAAAAACACCATTAGCAGTGGAATGGCTTTTCAGAACCTTCTAAGTTGCACCACGGAAGTTTAGGTTAGACATGAGGAAAGAGTTCCTCATTGAAAGCATCATCAGGCATTGGAACAGGCTGCCCAGGGAGGGGGTTGAGTCACCATCCCTGGATGTGTTTAAGTGTCATGTAGATCTGGAGCTTAGGGACATGGTTTAGCAATGGGCTAGGTAGAGCTAAGGATTTGATTTGATGATCTTATAGGTCTTTTCCAACCTAAATGATCCTATGATCCCATTGTACTGGTTATTAAGGACTGAAACAACCACCAACATTGACACACAGCAAGCAAAAAAATCCCTAAGAGTGATCAAACAATGATGGATGGATTAGAATTAAAAGTTAAACCAAAGAGAACTTTGAGTTGTGCCTTTGTAATAGCAGCAGAGTTGTACCCAGAACAGGACATGGAAAAGGCCTGGCAGCCAGCGTGATTAGAGTCTATTACAACACTAAACTGATTAATGGAATTCTTGTAATGCATGGCAAGTTCATGCCAAATTGGGACTAAAATATCGTAATGATTCAACCTTGCAACTTGCTTTGCACCAGGTAGGCTTTTGAGCTGTGTACACACTCCACCAGGACAGAGATTTACATAAAATATTCAGGGCTGACCTGGTTTCTTGAACGTCAGCCTTGTTTAAGGCTTGTACAGCTAGGACTTGGGAGTGGAATTAGGTGACAGGACAACGGTGTTCTGGCTGTTATGTTTCCGGGTAAGTTTTAGTTCCCTCTAATAATTCTTAAAGTATTTTTGATTTATTCCAAAACTAGCAAAAAACAAAGAGAGATCTCTGACTTTAGCAACACTTTAGAAGCTATTCAAATGAGTCAATCAAAACCTGGGACAACTACATGGAGGTATTTTACTTCCTGAATTTAAGGTAGCACTGAAGGAGAAATATGCTTTCCAGTTCTTGACTACTCCCTCAAGAGAAAGTTTTCCCACCTTTGGAAGCATATCTGTTGCAATTTAGAACTTAATAGTTTAATCAATTTTTTTTCCAACTATGAAATTGTTAATGCACAGGAGCTACTCATTTAGGCTTTGCCAATAATGGGTTATTGACAAACTACCTCACAAGACCCACATAGAATTACACCTGCTGATTTCTAAGCCGAGAAGCAGCACAAATGGCAAAACAGGCACTGCTGGAATAACAGGATTTCTTCATTTGGAAAGGACCCTTAAACTCAGTGTCCAACCACAAAACAAAAGGCACCATGCTCATATAGACCATGCTATGCCCAGTTCACAGCAGACTATTGCAGAGGAACAGACTTAGGCCACAGCATAGCACTGGGAGGTTTGGACAACCCTGCACTGAGCTAAAAGTAGCCATTCTGGGACTATCTCATGCCTACTCACCACATAAAGGTATTACTCTGAATTTTGGTATCTGAAAGTGGATTCACTTGGTGCCTCTGCAAGACATTACATTCTGCCACACAGCCACAAATACTCTAATGTCAGCCATGTGTGTGGATTTATCTTTGCCCATGTTTCCAGTACAACTAACACGGGAAATACAAAGTCACTCCGAAACTTGGCACAGCTGAGGTGACAAAAATAATACTGTGCCAATGACTTGAAATGTTTTGACACCGGACTAATGTTTCCAGGTGGTTTTGCCCTGGAATTCATAACATAAATCTAACTGCCAGAGTGGACAGTTAACCTGCAATATTTTGCCTGATACAACTTCGAAAGGTAAAACCATGAAAACAAGGCATTATTCTCTTGTGTAAAACATCCAAACAAAAACTACAACAACCCACAAACAAAAGCCCCTTTCCGGAGACATTTGAAGGAAAATTAATCAAGGGCTCAAAGAGTAACAATGAGAAATTGTAGTATTTCCAGTAAAACAAAAGTGACAGTGTAAACACAAGTTGTAAAACTACTGTGGCCTGCAACACAGAATTCACTGGAATTCTTAATCTCATCATAATACTGCAATGTAGGTCACAGTAAGCTTAACAAAATTTGACAGAAAGCAAAGGCATAAGAGCATGCAAATCACCTTCCTAGAAATACTGACGCTTCTTCCCACCCCCCTCCCCAAATATTAACCAAGCCTCAGCCACAGAGTCATTCATTCTCTCTGCAGACTATTGTTGGACACATCTTTTAAAACACCTGTTAATGACAACCCACGTGTTTTCACACCTAAACTGATCTGGAAATCCTTCAGTACTTTTTCTTCAGTGATTTCCAGCTGCAGAGTATTATCTTAAATACGATTTATATTTTAAGATAGATTTTAAGACTGAATACATGATACAGAAAACACAGTTCAAAACATTTTAGTAAGCATTTTTTAAATTATACTCTTTGAACTCAGCCTTAACAGAAAACTGAATCTAACTCTTGCACAGAAGTACTTTAATACAATATTCACTTATGTGCTTGAGAAAGGTAAAGAGGAAGAGACTGCAGTTATTGTAAGCAATGTAAAAGGCATACTCTGACAGACAGTTATTGCATCCAGAGACTCGATTTGCAGCTCAGTGCTTCCAGTTTCACCTCTGGATCACATCAGTTAAGAGCGACCTAATACTGCACCAACACCGGACTCAACCACTGCACGTTAAATCTTATTCTAAGAAATAATCCTCGTAACTCCTGCCTTTCTAAATTTTATTTCTTTCTTACAAACAACCACATTCAGATGGCTAGAGAAAATTATATTAAACATAACACAGTCATTAGGGGAAGCTACATTTGAAGACCACCTTTCAAGACTTTTAATCATGTTTTCAGATGTCTGCTTTGTCGCCAGAGTAGTTGTATCTAAGAAAATCTTCCAAAATCAGATCTTCCCTAAGGTGCCAGCTTAGTGGCACCCAAAGTTAATTAAGTTTCCTAATGCTGTTCAGTCCAGCTTTAAATACTCAGCGTAATGGTTTAGAAGATCCCAAGTTATACCCTTAGTGCTTTCCCCATTGCTAAGCAGTAAGTGACATGTTAGGCAGCTGGTCTTTGAGTGGGGAAATGGGAATGAAGAATCATTAAACTTTAATGACTTTCATCTGTGGAAACCAGAAAAAGTTTGTTGTAAAAAGAAAAACTCCAAGACAGAATCATTTTGGTCAATTTTCTTACAAATCTGGATCTCAAGGTGGGTGGAGGTGGAGAGATTAGAAAAGGCAACAAAAGCAAAAAAATTGAAGAATATGAGGAAGTTGCAGAGAGATTCTGCAAGAAAGACAGGAGTTTATTCCCCCACCAGGAACAAGGAGGAAGACAAAAGGATTGTGCCAACAACTCAAAGCTGTTGCAGTGTCAGGTAGGGAGACACACAAGAGTGAGCCTTTCAAAGTCTCAAAAGTAAGCAAAAGAAAGCAAGCAGGAGATCAGGTAGGGAACTTGGGCAGAAAGGAAATGTAGACTTTCCTGTGAGGAAACGTGGAATTGTAGTGTACTACGCACACGAACATAGTACCTACATATATATACATATGTACGTAGGTGTGTTATTAGATCATGTAGAATTGTTTGTGAGGAATGGAACAATTAGCTAGAGAAATTTTTTAGAAACATACTCTTAAATATTTTTTAGTATTCTTTTAATAAGACTTTTACCTGGACAGGTAATTGTAAACACTCAGTGCCACCAAGGTCTGAAACAGCATCTTTTCAGGACAGAGTTTGCAACCGATCTTGCCAAATCAGTCGCAGCTCCAGGACCTCACTTTTATGAAATGATAGAGCAGAGATATCCCTAATCAGGCAAGTGTAGCTGAAGCACAAGATTACTCTGCCATAGCCTAAGAAACTCAAAGGCACACAGTCACACTGAAGTAACACCCTGTAATGCTAATGCAAGCCTAGCGGCTCTCACACGTATGGATTTTTATATTTACCCAGAGAAAACCAATGGTATAATGAAAACTACAAAGAAATTTAAGTCCTAAAAGAAAGAAGAGGTGCTGAATGCAAAGATGATAAAAAAAAAAAAATACAAATAATTCAGCTACTTGTTTCTCATACTTCAGATGTTAATGGGGCCTTTTTAAATGATGTCTTCAGAGAATGGGACTAGAAGTCATTCACTACAAGCCATTAAACAAGAGCAGATTGATACGATTTCTGGATTGCACTGACTGTTCCAAAGGGGAATGTCCTTTCTGACTAGTCATCAGCATCTTTCCTACTTTTATTCATTCATGTCTGTAATTTAGGCCCAGGCCAAAAAGAGAAGTCAATACTTGATACTTGGCAGTGAAGGACTTTGGTACGAAGTGCCTTGACAGTAATTACGTGCACAAAAGTCTCTCTTCACCACAAAAGCACTGCAGTCAACAAAACATTGGTGATGGAGAAACACCACAAATGTTTGTGACTGCTGATAGCCAATGAAGCGGCTATTTTACACTCGTGGAACGCCAAAATTCAGCGGGGAACACCACAGTAACCTACAGAATCTCTGTTTACACCAACAGATGGATTAAGTAGATTAATTGACATTCTGACGTCTCAGAAAAGGTGAAGGATCAGGACAAGCGTAGGGTAGCATCTGGTTCAGCTGGGATGGAGCTGATCTTCCTCATGACATCTCTCACGGCGCTGTGTTTATGATGGTGACTGGAGGGGTGCTGACAACACACCGGTATGTTGTGCACTGCTGAGCAGAGCTCACACAGCACCAAGGCTGGGGAGCTGGTTTCTTTCTTCCCTAACATTCTCCACAACTGAGGAGGGCCGAGGGATGGGCTGGGCCAGCTCATCCAACAGGACTCAAGGAGTATTCCACACCATTATGGCATCAGCCCAGACATAAAAGCAAGGGGGAACAAGGAAGGGAGGGGCAGTACACACAGATGATGCTTCCAGAGGAACCACTACACTTACGAGGCCCTGCTTCCTAGCATGGCAGCTAAACACCTGCTGATGGGAAGCAGAGAATAATCTTTGTTATTTGTCTTTGCTTCTGCACGTGGCTTTTGCTTTAGTCACCTTTATTAAGCTGTTGTCTTTACCCACTAGCCTCTCACCGTATTTTTCTCGCCCCTTTCCATCCAAGACGCGGGAGCAATAGAGGGGCTTTGGCAGGCACCTGGTCCCCAGCCAGGGCCAAACCACCACAGCAGGAGAGAAAATGTAACATGTAAGAACTACCATTGAGGAAAAACTAATTAGCAGGCAATTTATAACACTGCTACTACCAACCAGTTTAGCATCCTGAGGGGGCTTCTCGCAAGCGAGAAGAATAAGGTTAGAGGAATTCTCTGACACAGATCTGGGGCAGCATTCTAGGTCAGTATGCCAAGAGAAGCGGCACTGCAGAGGGCAGGGCGGCAGAGGCACTGCAGTCTCACAGCTGCCAGCCAGCGTTGCTATGGGCACAAATCCCACGAAGGAAGCAAGATAGGAAACTAGCTCTTGAGCACACTGACCCCAGTGTTAGAACAACCCATCCTGCCTCTTAGGATTTGCTGAAGCTGACCATGAGGCACTGCATTCCCCTGTAGACTAGTTTTACCAATCACAGCTGTAAGACAAGTGTATTCTGTGTGAAAAATTATATAATCACAGAGATATTGTTAAAAACATGGACTTGTACTCTTTAGCTTAAACAGAGGTTGTACCTGAGGGTCTCTTTCCCACAAGCAGGAAAGTCCTTGCCAAGCTCTGTGAAGAGCTGAGGTCTTAGCACATCAGTGCAAACAGTCTGGAGGTGGGACAAAGCTGCACTTACCATTTGAATCCACCACGACGAACCTTCCCGCCAACCTCAAGATTCACATCAGTATCTCAGTCCCAAAGGATGGCAATGTGCTTCTTCAGTTACCTCCCCCATACGCTTTTCTGAGCATGTATTAAATAAGTTTGTCACCTCACAGTATATTTTAAACTCAAGATGACTGAACCAATTAAGCTGCCACAAATATAACTGTCAAAGTTAACTAGGCAATCCCATTTTTTCTGAACTAAAGAATTGCAGTTTACCCCAGGGACCAGGCTAGACATGTCAAAGTAAATTACAGATAGCTGTAGCCCAGAATAAACATTCCAGCAGCATCCAAACTAGCAATTACAAAATAATTAACTACTTAATTTTAAGAGACAAGCATCAGTTAGTAACTACAAAGGTATTTATTACTGCAACAAATCTTCAGTTAAGGCTGAAGCCCAAAGAAATAGTTCTAGTGTCTAAAAGACACTGGGCAGCAGCACAATATGCATAGCACAGGAGATGAAGAGTGGTTTTGTTTATAGAAATCATAGAATTGTTGAATCACTTAGGTTGCAAAAAAACCTTCAAGATTATCAAATCTAACCATTAACCTAAACCTGTCAAGTCCATTGCTAGACTGTGTCTGTAAGCTCCATGTAACTGAACACCTTTAAAAGCTTGTGAAGGAAAGAGGTATCTGAAGCAATCTCAGGAGTGATTTCTCATTCACTTAAATGGAGCTTGAAGAGATTTCTCAGTAAGAAATCCACCAGCTAAAAACACGAGTCCTCAAAATCAGTATTTTTTCATTCACCTAACAGATCAGCAGCAAAGCATCATTCTCAGGTACAATACCTGGAAGAAACAAAAAGCATGATCACTACTGGTGTAATTCACATGCACAGTCAGAGCAGCCTAGGTGAGATCCAGCTCCTGGAAGTAGCATATGAATATCGTAGTAGCACGGAGTATCATCAGATATAGTTTTCCAGTGTTTTTTGCAAAAACAACTATCACACACTTCTGTCTGTGGCTAAGGCTTTTTACCCAGTTACTCTTAAACAAACCTGAAGCATTTTGGGAGTTTGCCAGCTAATTCAAAGAATGTCTCTTTCAACAGAACCATGAGTAAGTCACAGCTTACAAGCAATAGGTTTCAAACATAAGAATGCAGATGTGCATCTCTTCACCCTTGTGCTTGAAGATAGGAGCCTGAATGCCATTCCATCTAAAAGGCCCATTGCTGCTTTTCACACTGGGCATTGCAGCCACTCGTGCTCATCTATTGCAGAAGCAAAGCTTGCATAAAATGAAATTAAATTTAACTATTCCTTGCTAAACTGACTATAGTGTTCACGGCAAGTTCCTACTTCAAATACGTTACATGCCCTGTAGGTATTAATGAGCTAAGGTGTAGCAACTGGAAGGAAGGAAGTGGGGAATTCCTCACTTTACCTCATCCACGAACCATCAAGTCCCTCCACTCTATAACAAAGGAACAGGAAATCTAACACAGCTAGAGTTCTGAACTATTTCATTGGATCATGAGTATCAGATCTCAACCATGTCCCCAACACCCCCCAGCTTCTGAGAAAACAGACAAATTCAAAGCCTGGCTAAAGAAGGGGTCGTGGATACAAGCTTGAACACAGGAAGTTTCACCTCAACATGAGGAAAAACTTCTTTACAATAAGGGTTATTAAGTATTGGAAGGGGTTGTCCAGAGACGTTGTGGAGTCACACAGAATCACAGAACATTGGGGACTGGAAGGGACCTCGAAAGATCATCTAGTCCAGTCATAGAATCATTAGGGATTGGAAGGGACCTCAAAAGATCATCTAGTCCAATCCCTCAGCCACAGCAGGACCACCTAGACCACGTCGCACAGAACACATCCAGGCGGGTTTCAAACATTCCCAGAGAAGGAGCCCTACCATCTCCCTGGGCAGCCCATTCCAGTGCTCTGTCACCCTCGCTGTGAAGAATTTCCACTTCTCTCAAGATGTTTAAGAGTCATCTTGATGCATTTCTGTGTAGCTGATTTAGGCTTTTTAAGCAGTTATGCTTTTCAGTAATCTGTAGCCTGCTTGAACAGGATTGGACCCAAAGACCTTTGCAGGCCCCTTCCAACTCTAATAAACTGTAAACATTGTAAACATCATTGAGAATCACAACAAAGCCTTACAGCTGTTTGAAAAGACATCACTATGACCTGTCCTGTAAACCACACGCTTCATAACACATGTTGACATCTATGTTTTTCCAAGACACAAGCAACGATCAAATCTACCTACTGATTGTGCCTTCTGGCAAGAGATAACGCCTGGGAGGCACGAAGCTGAGTTCAAGTGCTCGACCAGTTCACAATTAACAATTAACAAAGGAATGAAAGCAGACATTGCCTAATCAAACCCCCAAAATACAAGGAAGTACAATGGGACTTTCTTCACTTCTTCAAATTTATTAAAGGCTTCCCCAAACAGCAGTGAAGATAAGTAAATTACCTCGAGCCTCAGGATTCATTGTGCGCAGAACAACCGCACACAAAACTAGAAACACAAAGCAGCAAATGTCTATCTACAGCTTGGACGTACAAGTCCCAGACAGGATGTCTTGGTTGAAGATCTTGACAACCCCTCTCTGATGCAGCACGCCTTGCAGTTGTAAGGACAGCACCACACGCGTGCTGACTTTCTGAAGGCAAATTTCCCTCATTCTGGAGTTCAGTCCTTTTTGTTTCTTTTATCTGCTGAACCTTTTTTCCACTTCTGCCTCCACAACCTTGTTCCCAAGATATTTCAAGCACAAATTTTGGTGTGCAAAAGAAACAATAGAGCTGAGGACATTTGCCTCATACTCCACTGCAAAGCTGCTCATCTCAGATGACGGGTGAAATGTAAAATTGTCCACGTTACTTCCCAGACTGTCTACAGATCAAGGGAAAAACTTGTTTTTCTTTTTTGGTTTTTCTGTTTGTTTTTAACAACTAAGCAAAACATCCAGATGCACACAAACTAGACATTATTCAGAAATGCTAGCATTTACATGGTTTCAAATTGAGAGTAACAAGCTTTTTTACAAACATTTGGGCAATCACATGGTATGTCCCTTGAATGAAATTAAGTGCCCTTCTCTCTACACAGAAAAAATGGCACAATTTAACTTTTCATTCTGATCTTCAGATTTTCTCCAACAATCCATCGGTTCCCAGTAACCCATTTTTGGTTGGTTTGTGTTTTTGAAAAAGATGCATGCTCAGCACTTTTTGTTGCTGCTTCCCTAGCTAGAAAATTCAAGTTTCGGTTCCAAGTTTGATGACTTACCCAACCAAATTTTAACTGCCACCAGGCATCCAATTTCCATATTCCAGATGACAAGAGAACGTGTAGTTACGTCACCTTTAGTAAATTATGTATCATCAGAAAGATTTTAATCTCTATTAAATAATATCTCCCCAAACAAAGCCTGGGGCTCTTATTCACTTTCTGTAGGTCACATCTCATCAAGAAAAGCAAATTTATTCCTAGAAATGACTGTTGCTCAGGTCAAAAAGCTTGAAAACAGCTATTCTTTATGCTGACAGAGTTGTAGGAAAGAATGTGTATATTTATAATTCATATAGCAAGTTTTTCCATAATTTACAACAGCATGAAGCAGTTAGTACATTTGCCTCTTACAAATCTCACACAATGATGTTCCCAGTGCATTAACCTGTACTAAATCAGCGTGGAGGTGATTTGTTATGAAGGTCTTTTAAAAAGTTTCCAATATATCAAGTCACTTGTTACAAAAAATATCATGTTATTCTTCAAAGTGAATGAGATTGGATGAAGCAGTTTCTAGGTTTTTCTTAGATTTACGGACCACCTCTAAATTTTTCAGTTAGACAGACAACGTGATCAACAAGCATCTTGTCTAATGCGCAATCTATACATTTGGATAATGAAACTGCCTCTCAGATCCCAGTTAGTTACAGAATCACTTAATCACTCTGGTTGGAAAAGAACCCTGGGATAATTGAGTCCAACCATCTACTCTACCTTACAAGTTCACCCTTAAACCATATCCCTCAACACCTCATCCAAACACACCCAGGGATGGTGACTCAACCACCCTCCCTGGGAAGTCTATTCCAGCACTTGACGACCCATTCCCTCTTGTTCTATCACTAATTGCTTGTGAGAAGACACCAGCGCCAACCTCTCCACAAGGTCCTTTCCAATAATTGTAGAGAGTGATGAGGTCTCCTCTCAGCCTCCTCCTTCTTCACACTAAAGAGCCCCAACTCTTTAAGGCTCTCATAAGATTTATTCTCCAGCCCCTTCACCAGCTTAGTTGTCCTCCTCTGCACCTTCTCCAGCACCTCCACATCTCTCTTGTACTGAGGTGCCCAAAATTGGACACAATACTCAAGATGTGGCCTCAGCAGTGCCGAGTAAAGGGGGGCAATAACCTCCCTACTCCTGCTGGCCACACTGTTACAAGCCAGGATGCCAATGACCTTCTCGGCCACCTGGGTACTGCTGGCTCATATTGATCTTCCTGTCAATTAGAACCCCCAGGTCCCTCTCTGCCAGACAGCTCTCCAGCCACAGCTCCCCAAGCCTGTAGCGCTGCCTGGGGTTGTTGTGGCCCAAGTGCAGGAGCTGGCACTTGGCCTTATTGAAGCTCCTGCCATTGACATTGGCCCATTGCTCCAATCTATCCAAGTCTCTCTGAAGAGCCTCCCTACCCTCTGGCAGATGAACGCTCCCACTTAACTTGGTGTCATCTGCAAACTTACTAATGACATACTCTGTGTCCTTACCAAGATCATCAATAAAGAGGTTAAACAGAGATGGTCCCAACACTGAGCCCTGAGGCACAGCACTCGTGACAGGCCTATTAACCACAGCTCTTTGGGTCTGGTTGTTCAACCAGTATCTCATCCAGCAGATTGTGTGCTAGTCTAAGCCATGAGCAGCCAGCTTACCAAGGACAACTCTGTGGGGAACAGTGTCAAAGGCTTTTAGAAAGTCCAGGTAAACAATATCCCCAGTCTTTCCTTTGTCCAATAGTTGGGTCACCCTGTTATGGAAGGTTCGTCAGGCAGGACCTGCCTTTAATAAACACATGTTAAGTGGGGATGATCTCCTGGTTGTCCTGTACGTGAAGTGTGATGACACTTATGATGATGTGTTCCATGACCTTCCCTGGTACCGAGGTCAGACTGACAGGTCTATAGTTTCTAAGATTCTTCTTTCTGCCCCTGCAGATGGATGTTACATTTGGATGTTACATCTCTCAACACAGAGGGATGTGGAGCTGCTGGAGGGAGTCAAGTGTAGGTCAAAAAGGATGATGAAGAAAGTGGAGCACCTCCCTTATGAGAAGAGGCTGAGGGAGCTGGGTCTCTTGAGCTTGAAAAGAGGAGATTGAGGGGTGACCTCATTAATGTCTATAAATATGTGAGGGGTGGGTGTCAGGAGGATGAAGCCAGGCTCTTCTCAGTGTCACCTAGTGATAGGACAAGGGGCAATGGTTGTAAGCTGGAACATAGGAGGTTCCACATCAACCTGAGAAGGAACTTCTTGACAGTGAGGGTGATGGAGCCCTGGAACAGGCTGCCCGGGGAGGTTGTGGAGTCTCCTTCACTGGAGACGTTTAAGACCCACCTGGATGTGTTCCTGTGTGACTTGGTCTAGGTGATCCTGCTGTGGCAGGGGGATTGGACTAGATGATCTTTTGAGGTCCCTTCCAACCCCTAACGATTCTATGATTTGCCACCTTCAAGTCCATTGGGATCTCCTCAGCTAGCTAGGAAGCTTCTCTATCATTTCATGTTCAACTAATAAACCCAAAACCAAATACTTCTACTTGATTTCTGATCCAGAACAGACTGGATTCATTAGTCTAACCAGTCTCAGCTTTAGCTGTGACATTAGAATGGAACAGTACTCTATCTGAAGGCTTAGATAGCCATCATTTGCATCCATCCATCCACAGATTTTGTCCATCCATCATTTCAATTGATATATTTTCCACATTTTTTGCACATGTTTTCAAAACAGCAGAAGAACCCTATTTGCTTTGAATTCCTCTTTAATGGACCAGAGTAATTTAATTTATGGGTTTTCTACGTTGCTTGACTGATCTCAGACCGTGGTAGCTTCACTGTGTTTTTATTAACGTGAAAAGTAGTGAGCCCCCATTATTTTGCGCCACGTCACATCACGTGCACACCCTGTCACTACGTCACGCATGGAAGCATGTACTAACTCTGACTGCAGCATTGTTCCCTTAAGACAGGAACTTACTTTATATCTAAAGCAACTCTGTCTTTATAGTGCACAATCAACACTTAAATTCATTAGACTTCTGACACAAAATCCACCTTCAATTTTTCAAGTGTTTCAAGGCAGGTATTCCACACTTAGCATTCCAATAGCCTCCTCAATTTCATGCCATTTCATCTTTTGAAACCCTTCTGCATATTTTTTAGTGTTTTCCATTGTACTGATTCCTAACTTATAACTACTCTCCTAACAAAAAAACTCAGTATCTTTGTTATTCATTTCATAAAATATTCTTTACGTGCAAACCTGAGGTTCATCTCTGGAACACTGTAAGAAAAAAACCAGCACCTTTTTAAAATCCAAATTTAACCTGTCAAAATTGCTCCTCCCTGCCAAAACAAAAATCAGAAATAACTGCGCAGGCTGGTCCATCTCTCCTACAACAGCAGCTTGTGGAATATCCTATTTTAACATTTCAGAAAAAAGTGTTTATTACATCACAGTTTCTGAGAGCACAATCTTCCAAGTGCACCTTTGACACATTATTGTACCCTTCAAAAAAAGGAAAACTGTAACATTACCATAGCATGACATTGCTTACAGCCTGCACCATGTTTTGGTGCCAAGAATGCAATAAGCTTTCAAACATCATGCTGCCTGTGAAGTATTCTGTCTTAGTTTCCTATTGTTGTTCCTTTTGTCCTTGTCTTTGCAAGATGTTAAAGAGAAGTGCTCCTGGATACAGGACACCAGTGATGCTAAGATTGGTAGTAAAGCTAAGATTAAAATAGAGGCTAGAGAGAAGAATAACAGGGAAAAGGTTATATGTAAGAATGGAAGTAGGATATGAGGGACAGATCCCTTCTTCCTCCTTTTGAAGTCCTAAATTTTTTATATCTTGCTTCTGAGTGGATATAAAGAGAAACTTTGACACCATGGGGCTGTCCAGCAGTGCAAAAGGTTGCTCATAAAGGTTGTGTAGTGTCCCTAAGTTTTCAAGCCTACCAACTGCATAAAGCGTGTAGTAACCTTGCCTCCTCTCACAACTGATCTTTATTCAAAAAGAAGGTTGGAACAGAGACTTTGAGGTCCTTTCCATTCTTGAATATGCTGTGATTTATTCTGAGTTCTCAAACTGAGTTTCTGACTACAGGTCTAAACTGCATTAAAAAAAGGATTAAAAAAATCCTGAGCTATTAATTAAATTCTGAAAACACTTCTACAGTGTTTACAGTCTTCATCCCTATTGCCATGAACAGAAACAATAGTAAGGGTAACCTGTTTGATTTTTGAAAGCAGAAACAAAAATTCAGTATTCCTATGACATTCTGTTTCCTTTAAAGTCTATGTAATGGCACGTTTTGTATCTAGCTCAGATAAGACTGGAGTGAATACAGCTTATTTAAATGAAGATGGAATTGCCTGAGCTCTTGTGTTCTTCAGAACTGTCCTTTGCTGAGTCCTGCTCTCAGAGAGAAAATACATGGTGATAGATGAAGTACCACTAGAATTAACAGCACTCACACATCTTGCTCAAGTAAATCTACCTGGGTTGTAGACCCCACTATTGGATGCCACCAGTTTTGGTACCCAAAACAACAAGGAGGTAACAACAGTCTAACTATTAAAGGCTACCTAGGAAAGCATAGCGATGTGCCCACGACACGCACACTGCCCGAAAGCAAAACCAAAACAGAAGAGTATTTTGTGGAGAAAAACGTTCAAGACAAAATGCATACTATTTGGATATACGCGTTCCTTCCCATACTGCCACCAAAAAATGGCGTGTATTACCTACACAAAGTAGTAACACATTTGAAAATCACGTACTTACAATTAAAGACTAAATCATGACAAATGCATAGGCCATCCCAGAAAATACTTCAGGTTGCATTTAGAGATAAAGACAAGTTTTTTTACTCAGCATCAGCGCCAATCAAGAATAAGCACAGCCTTATTTTGGAAGAAAAAAATCCTTAAAAACCAGGGAGGTTTATAAAACCATTGTTATATTAAAATGACAAACTCCAACAAGCAGCATGCACCAGAGCTAGAACCAGACAGCTGGGCTCCAGACTTCAGCTTTGCACAACCACCAAACAGAAGCACCTTTCACCACCCGGTACTACAGTTAGGAAGAGCACTCCTTCTCCTGCAAGAACAAAACCAGAAGTAACAAAAGGAACTCCACCTAGGACCTTAAGGAGACAATGAGAGAAACCCCTTGAAAACAATCCACAGAAAGAAAATACCAAACACATAGGATGACTGCAAGGCAGAGGATCCTCCACTCTTGCTTTTATGAGATATGTGTAAATATTTGTGCCATTTTGGCAATGGGTTGAGTCTGCGAAGTTGAGAGATTAGGGCAACAAACCCATTCACTAGAGACTGACAAAAAGAGGCCCACTAAGCAATAAGTTTCATTGGAGTTTAACTTAAATTTCAATTGAAAGCTATAAACATTTAAAAAAGAAAAGGCCCCCCAAGAAACCCACCACCATCCACCCTCAATCAGCAAGTTGTATCTACAAAACAGGTTTTGTTTTGTAGGAACAACAGGAAAAATAATCATGAGGTAGCAACAAGATGTTTCCTACAGAGCTGGCCACCAAGGAACTGAACCATTTGTGACCATACAAAGAACTCTACATTTAGAAATCTCTACAGCCACAATTCTACAAAGACTCGGCTGTTACTGAACCCAGCAGTCAAGCTGGGGGCGGGGGAAAAGGCAACGCTCACTTTTTCTTCTACCCAAATTACTCCTTCATGAGAAATTAACATTCTAGGTCTGCATTTTAAGTGAACAATGGTTAGAAATAAAAGCCATCTATTGGGTCACTAGTGAATTCCAAAATTACATCTTGCAGCACACAAGAGTGTTTTGTTCAGCGTTGTTAAGACAGCAGTCAATAGCACTTTCCAGGGATGATTGATCGTGTGTGTCCCGCTGGAAAGAGCTGTGCTGTTCACTCCAAATATTCTGTATTTAATTCCTAGCAATAAGCAGCAGAGAAAAACTCTGAGAGCGTTGTTCGTCGTTGTACCTGAGAGGTTTGCTCTGGCTTCATGCTGCCAGCAGTCTCCACAAAACTGCAGGGGAAATTCTCACCACATTGTTTTCTTTCACAAAATACATTTGGAGCGCGAGCGCTGAGCAGAGCCGCACAGCTCACGCCCCATTTCCCACTGCAGCAGGTCTGTACAGTACTGATTCAAGAGAGGTCATCCAAAGAAGAGACACTTCCAGAGACCATCATTTCATGAGACTCAGGAGTCTTAGAGAGACTACTAACACAGTTACAAGCAATTATGGGAACATGAATAAGACAAGAAACTAAAATAAATAAAGAAACAATAAAGAAGACACTAGGTGACAAAATAGAACAGGATTTACAGAAAAAAAATACGGAAGAGGTTTATGCAGTGTAAATATAGCTCAGTTCAATCCTACTTAAACCTGCTCAGTACCTTCAGTCCAAGGCTTTCATTAACTGCACATCAAAACACACATGGCTGTGTTGGTTTTCACCAGACTGTTCCTCACCATAAATCGAAGGTATCTGTCAACCCACTAGCTGCAGACCTGCATTAAACTCTGCCTTCACTCTATCTGACAGGGAAGGTAATCCTCAATTTCAAACTTGCCTTGTCAGTGCTATCACATCAGATTTCGCTCCACCTGAATGTTCATTGCAGGCCCACACTAATCACACGTTATCAGAAACGGGGTTTACTTCAGCGGGGTGCTGGGTGGCACTTCCTGAGCAAAGTGTTCAGAGATGACTGCAACAGCAGAAAGTCCCCTGTGGAATCATAAAAAATAAGCCAAACCACAAAAACTCAAATTGTCTACTTGCTCAAAAAGAGCTCGTGCCCTTGAGAAAAAGGTGAGGTGCAGGGAGGGTAACAGATGCTTGTTCCATACCTGTTGTACACGTAAAAACAGTAACGATGTTTTACTAAGATTAAATTCCCTAACAAAATCGCAGTTGGAACAAGAAATGCAAACCACTTAGCACTATGCAAATTGAGGCATTATGGAATTTGCATAAAATCTGAAGAAAAGCTATGAAACATTTGGCACTTGTGTTTTCATCCTGGCAAGTAAGAAAGGAGGACCTCTCCAAATCATCGTAAAGCTCAGCGTTGTTAACAACAACCCACCTTAAAGACACCTCCGCGCAGAGATTTCCCACAGCTCTCAGCATCTTTGTTTCACTAGTGCAGGAAACCCCAACACCTCGATTGCTAACTGCTTTAGTACTGCAAGTCTTATGTTCCCAGACCGCTGTCTCACCAAAAAAGAACAGACAGCAGGGTGTACAAGCGGAAAGAGATTGCTCACTGTAGTTACATACTTCTACGTTCTGTTACTGCATTACCCAAGTGGAACATGGCACCTTTAACTGCTAAAATAGCACCAATGCAGAAAGCCATAAAAAATGATGTCCTGTTTTCAATCCTTTCTGAACAAGCACCACAAGCAAAATATGTTTCCAGTATTAACAACATTGCTTTCTGGACTACCTGGCCCAAGCTAAAAAACTTTCTTATCTCTCACTTCCTCGTGTAAACACACCTGACGGAAAAAGCCTTCCCCGAGAATCAAGGTAAGGTCTACAAAAAAAATTCTAGGGAAGTTAATAAAATAAAATCAAAATCACTTCAGTATTTCTCTGCACAAAGCCCCTTTCCACCTCCATGCCATGAAAACCTCAGTAACGCATCTTTATTCAGTGTTTAGCGCAGCGTGTGTGGCGCAAAGAAATCCAGCTTTTTCAGCCATTGAGCGCATGCAGATTCCAGTAAGCAACTGGTATTCCCAGAGAGCTTTCCCATGTCAGACAAGCCTAGCAGGAAGGCTTGTACTACACAGAGTCATTTGCTTGGCTTGTGCATAATGGAATAAAACTTCCAGTTATTTAAAACTCCAGCAAACAGGAACGGTAGAGACTCGCACAATGCCTAGAAAGCAATGGGCAGATAAAGCGTCCTAGCATGTTAGAATAAACTGCGCTGACAAGTAAGACCTAAACATGAAAACCTTCAGTTCTTAACTGTCACTCCAGTCTTCAAATAAAGTTAGAGACCCAGGTAACTACAGACCAGTCAGCCTCACCTCCGTCCCAAGAAAGGTGATGGAACAGTTTGTTCTACAGGCCATCTCCAGGCACATCAAGGACAGGAGGGTTATTAGGGGCAGTCGGCATGGCTTCACCAAGGGAAAGTTGTGCTTGATCAACCTGACAGTCTGTTATGAGGGCAAAACCAGGTGGATGGATGATGGCAGAGCAGTGGATGAGGTCTATCTTCACTTGAGGAAGGCGATCCTGCTGTGTTGGGGGGACTGGACTGGATGATCTCTCAAGGTCCCTTCCAATCCCTAAAGTTCTGTGATTTGACACAGTCTCCCACAGCATCTTCACAGCCAAACTGAGGCAGTGTGGTCTAGATGATTGTGTGGTGAGGTGGATCCTCACCTCACTGGCTCCAGGACAGAAGTCACAGTAGTGGTCAATGCGATAGAGGCTAGTTTGAGGCCTAGTATCTAGTGAAGTCCCCCAAGGGTCGGTACTGTGACCAGTCTGTAGGGGAACATGAGTGTGTGAGCAATCCAGTC
>VXBP01003681.1:0-11620 GCA_013400115.1 Rhinopomastus cyanomelas
TCCAATCCGTAATGATTCTATGATTCTATGAATTTGACTTGTTACAGAAGTTTACCAACTTTGTTAGGAAGTTTTATTATATTTGAAATTGTATTTTAAAACAATAATGATCAGATACTAGATACATAGAATAGCTATCTTGTAAGCTTTTAGTACTTTAAATCTGACTATTGAATAATGAAAATATTAAAGCTAAGCAAGGAATTACTAGGGACACATAACAAGGAAATAATGAATGTAAACAGTTATTTTTAGATTGTCTTTAGGTGCCATGCTAACATTTAAACAAGGAAAGAAGAATATTGTGGGTTTTTTTTAAGAAAAATGTTCCTCCTTGAATTTTCCAGTGCAAACGTTTCATATAGTTAAGTCTTTTGGTTAAACAAATTCTTGGAGGTGATCTGCAGGAAAATGACACTTTTTTTCTTTTAAAGTAGCTGAGTAGTGGCTGAGGGAACTGGAGGTGTTTTAACCTGGAGAAGAGCAGGCTATGGGGAGACCTTATTGCTCTCTACAAGTACTTGAAAGGAGTTTGAAGCAAGGAGGTGGCAGGTGATAAAACCAGAGGAAATGGTTGCAAGTTGCACCAGAGGAGGTTTAGAATCATAGAATCATAGAATCATTACTGATCGGAAGGGACCTCAAAAGATCATCTAGTCCAATCCGCCTGCAACAGCAGGATCACCTAAACCAAGTCACACAGGAACCCGTCCAGTCGGGTCTTGAATATCTCCAGTGAGGGAGACTCCACAACCCCCCTGGGCAGCTGTGGCAGGTTTAGGCTGGATATTAGGAAGAATTTTATTCACCAGAAGGGTTATCAAACATTGGAACAGGCTGCTCAAGGCAGTGGTGGAGTTACCGTCCCTGGAAGTATTTAAAAAGTAGATAGGTGTAGTGCTGAGGGACATGGTTAGGGGTGACCTAGCAGCACTGGGTTGAAAAAACCATTTATGTTTAAGAGATCCTTAATGTGAGTTGAAGAGCTTAAATAGTGAGCTTTGATGTTTGTATTTTTCTAGAAGAATTTAGGCACTAATTATTGTGTCAGCATTATTAGTGCAATTGGTAGAATGTTTTATGAATAACAAAGCACTTAAACTGATTAAAGATTCAGCTACTTAAGTCGTTTGTCTATGGTGAGATTACCCCATACTGAAAGACAGTAGGCTTGTCTATTTTCTTTATGCTTCATGTTCAGATTCTTGCTATTCTCAGTCAGTTTCTATTGAGTTCATTTTATAACATTCTGCAAAAAACCTCTTTATAAGGTGTAATTGTAATAAATTGTAATTTATATTGGTCTGTCTAAATTAATGAATTTTAAGAATTTTTGAAGCTTGAAAATTTAAAAACATTGAAAACGTAACACTAAGTGACTTTTTTGCTTTAGCATAGTCTGTGTTCTGGTCAATTCTCAATATCTACACAAGCACATACTTAATATGATGCATAAATTGCTTAAGCCAGCTGTCTGTAACTCTTGCTGTGTGGCATATATTTTTTTGTCTCATCTAGAATTTAGTTTTCCAACTAAACCTTGATACATCTTAGTCATTTGGTTTTGTTTTCAGCTATGCATGGAATTAAAAATCTGTATTTGAATCTAGATTTTCTGTTTATAATAGCTAAAAATTGCAATGTCAGGGAGTGGAGTGTGTGCAAGACAAAACAGACAGGATCTCAAGAAATCTTTGATGATGGCCTTTTTTTTTCTGTAGTTAAAAAAAGGAAGAAAGAACTAATTTTTTTTTTTTAAAGACAATAGAAGGAATGGTAGGGTTTGCCTCTCTTCCTTTGTATACATCTGTGTCTACTTCTGCATACAGATTTAGTTATTTTGCTTTCTATGTGGAGTTTGTTGCTTCAAGTTAGGCAAAACTGATTGTATGAGTGAGTTTTCCAATATGGTCTTGTTTGATGAATAAGTAGTTCCCTTCTGAGAAATACAGTTTTAAAAAAAAATCATGGAGATAACAATACACCTCCACACTACTGTAAGATACTGGATATTTATTAATCTTACTCCTACAGTCAATCAGATCTACTAGCATGATAAACTGTTTGCCTAAATACGCATAAATTGCATATTCTTCCTTTTTCTAAATTATTTTCCTGGGCACAATCTGTAAGACCCTGAACAGCATTGTCCACAGTTTATGTAGTGTTTTATGTAGATATCATTTAAACAGACTCCCTATGGAACCAATACAGAACCATTCCTGTCACTCGGAGAGAGGATTCTAGCAATTTTCATTTGCTTTAAAATGAGGTGTCTTCAAAACTTGGTGCTCTGGACTGAGACAAGGAGTGCTAGTAAAGCAGGTTTGTTGCTATGATGGACTTAGAGAATGTTTTTGCTCCATTTGGTTTAAACCTGCTTTTCCTTTCTTCAAATGCTTCTGTGCTGGCTTAGCCTTCCTCAGTTGCAATGTCAGTGTACTTGTTCAGAGCTGTGTGCCTGATTCTGTGATTTGATGGTTTTTTCCATATACAGGCAAATCAGGATCTGTTTCATATCTTAGTTGTAACTGTGCACACAGATGTGTCTTTTGACTGGAGTTGACATGCCGGGTACTACCTCCCAGGCTACAGCATTCTTTTTGCTTGAAAACATGACCACAGCAAAGCCTCATGTAGTTTTCGGTATTACTTTCTTGGTTTTCTGTATTCTTTTTGTAACAGTGAGTGCCCGTTAACTTATCTGTATTTATCATCTGGAACTAATTTAACTTACACTGTGGTGGTTAAAATGTGCTTTTTAAATTTTAAATGGCATCAATACATGTATTACACGCATATATGTGCATGTACCACCTTCCGTCTTTGGTGTAGAATGACTACTGAAGCATGATGAGGGAACTGATACCACTGTTCACATAAGGCAGATGAATGATCACATACTTATTCTGGAATGTTGTAGAAAAATTCTAGGTATTTCAAAATCATATTTCTCAGAACTTCTGCAATACAAAATTGAAGTCTTTATCATTAGATGTCCTCTGTTGTTTTTATTCCCTTATGATCAAAGGTTCAGTTCATTGCATTCAGCATGGAAATTATTAATTGAAGGACTGAAAACGTGCTGATGGTAATGAGGGTTGAATTGAATGCTGAAGTTAGCGTAGGCCATAAAAGTTTCTTGTATCACTGTGCATGTTAGAAGCATGTATTTACAGATTTGGTTCACATTAAATTGTAGTTAATTTTTTACACAATTTTAGAGAGTTTGTGCTTTTAAAATTATTTAAACATTCTCGGTAACAGTTCTTAGCTTATAGTTGTGAAATGTGTAAGTATCATTTGTTCATTAGGTTTTAGGAGTTTATTTCTTAAACTGTGCCGGATTAGATCTTTTACACAGATGTAAACACTATATTACTAATCAGCTATGATAAAACCAAATTCACTGCTTCCTCAAATTATCAGTGTTTTCAGGTAATACACTGTTAAAAAAGAAACCCATGTAGTTGTACAGCTCTTTTTCTAATGGATGGATATGCCTTTTAGGTACCACATTGCTTGAGATTGTAGCAGAGAAGGTAATTTGAGTGTACATAAACAGGAAAAGCAACCTTTAAAAATGTAATACAAGAGCAAGTCTTTTAGCTGTGGTCATTAAGTGATGCATTTATGTGTGTTCCTTATGCCATTCTTCCTTGAAACTGAAGTGCTTGAAATAGGTTTTTGCTTGCTATTAAAACTAGACTTGTTTCTGTAAAAATTTTTAATACCATTTAGCCAGTTCATTTTAAATGCTAGTAAAATAAACTTCCCCTTAAGTCTTCATAAAGATGTGATAATTTATTGCTTGAAACGCTTAAAAACCTCCTGGATACATTCCTGTGTGACTTGGTCTAGGTGATCCTGCTGTGGCAGGTGGATTGGACTAGGTGATCTTTCAAGGTCCCTAATGATTCTGTGAAATCTTTGCCACTTTATTCTGATTTATACTTTGTGGCTCAACTGAAGAGGATTTTCTCCTTTGTAAAGAAATATTTCTCCATATCAAGAGATTTCTCAGTTATTTATTTTCATTATTGAATCACTTTTCTGGTGACATTTAAAAAAGGATCAAGTGATTTCTGTGTCTTCTATTTGAATTTTTACAACATTATACTTGTCACTTAAGTAATGGCAAATGTAATAATAAATGTACCTTGGTTTCTAAACTCTTTTTGGTCTTCATTTGCATTTAGTAGAGGTGTTGGCAAGATCTAGAAATTTGCTAGTCCTAAGGTAGTGCATGAGGTACTGACTAAAAAGCACAGTAAAGTGTTTCTTTGCAAAAGTTGAGTTATTAAAACTATTTTGTCCAGCATGATGCAGCTGTTGCAACTTCACCAAAACAGCTACATCTAGACCTGCAGGCAACTGAATGTGTCTGTGTGACTTCAGGGTTACAGTAATGAATGTAAAGTAATCTTAAGGAGTAGCTGTCAATTTAAAAACAGGTAGTGATAACAGCTTAGAAAAGGATGGAAGAGGGTGTTTCCTTAGTAGAAAGGGAGGATTTTTCTCATTGGTTAACTGATCAGTCTTTTTAGAGGGCTTATTTAAATTCTTCAGGCTCTCTTTTATGGATGGATGTGAGATCAGTGGCATCTGCAAATAGCTGTGTTTGCTATAATGTTTTTTATACATCAACTACTTTGCTTTTGCACAAACCAGAATCCTGGAAATGCAGCCTTATTTTTCAAATCTTGTTAGAAATTCTCCGGCCATGTCAGTGTTACTATTAAATCTGGAAGTACAAAGCGGAAAACTAGAAATACTTGAAACCTAGGATGTAAAATGTTGTAACAGTTGTGCAAAAATATAAGTGCATTGTGAATATATGTTTGAAATTATGTTTAATGACTTCTTAAAGAAAAGCTCCTTTCAGTTACAGATAAGTGCTTATTTTATTTTTTCCTTCTGATTAAAGTTTGCTTTTTCTGTTTCAGAATGTATGAAAACATGTCCACAATGGTGTATTTAAAGGAAGAAAAGTTGGAGAAGCTTACTCAAGATGAAATCATTGCCAAAACTAAGCAAGTGATCAATGGACTAGAGGCACTGAAGAATGAGCACAATTCCATTTTACAGAGCTTACTTGAAACACTGAAATGTTTGAAGAAAGATGATGAAACTAATCTGGTTGAAGAAAAATCAAACATGATTCGAAAGTCACTGGAAATGCTGGAGCTTGGCCTTAGTGAAGCACAGGTAACATTGCAGTCGAAACAAAGCATTTCTAATATTAAGGATGTACATTTACCTTACTAAATATTAGAAATGTGCTGGGACATTAACATATTGTAACTGTATGTAAGGAAAAGATGACTGTAGTTGACAGAGGTAGCAGTGTTACAGAAATCGTTACATATTCAGTATTAAAGGACTGGAGCTCGTAACTGAGCTTTTCTTTACTTAAGTGAGACAGTATCTCTTTAAACATTTCCATGGCATTAAACAGGTAATGTTTGAGCAGCTCAGGATCTGACTGTTGGCATTTTTAACTCTGACTTATTGCACAAGGAGATCACACACACAAAGAAATTAATTTGCTCCAACCTTTGAGATCTGCCATAACATTAAATTTGTATTAATATTTCCTTGATTCTGAGATTCTTTATAGAAGCTCACAAAGTTTCTGGGGCTTAAGAATTTCTAATGTTATTGAAAATTTTATTAAACTACATTTTTATCTAAAAATATTTTAAATGCTAAGCATTGTGTACAGAATCTGAACAACCTCTGCTAATGCATTAGTGAAAGGACTCGGGTAATTTCCGTGAACTTAGTCAGTGAAGATGAAGTGAATAGGTGCATAGTTAGTTGGGATGTTCTGACTATGTTTACAGTCCAACTTTAGCATGTTTTCTACTAGGTCAAAAACCTGAAATCATGTAACGTGACGCAGTCATCAGTGTAAGATGACAGTGATTCTGAATGAGTTGAAAATGACAATGTTCTGGTTCTATTAATAGGCATTATAGTCATCTTGGTCTTTTTTTCTGATTCAAACAGTTCTCATTTGGTGATCTGGAAGCTGTGTGCATTAGAACATGGTGAATTGAAGCCTGAGATAAAGAGCAGATAGAGGTTACCAGAAACGGGAATGTAGAACCCCCTGACATATATGAGCTTTGATCCTCTTATGTTGAAAGAAAATGCCAGAAGATATATCGAATAAAACTGCAATAGCTGAGTTACATTTAATGGGTGTTTGTAGATTATCTGTGAGTGAATAAGTAACTTCTGTCTCCTAACTTTTATGTGGTATTTGGCCTCTGAACACCTAGTTTAGACTGTTGGATGTATCAGACTCTGCTGCAGGTGTTACTGCTTTGTTTTTCCCATGTGGTGTTTTGTGAACTGTGGTGAGGAGACAAGAAGTCTGCATCTACTACCTTACAAGTTTAATTGCTTCCCTACTAACAAGCCACATACTCTGCCTGCATGCTTTGGGTTGAAACAATGTAGCAACTTTTTCAATTTGCAATATTCAAATTAAGATACAGAAGTATTTTGAAGATGCTTTTGTGACATATGGTAGGTCTGATGACAGAAGCATTTTTTCCGTGAAAGTGGAACTGACTTTGACATTCAATTAATTCTAGACTAAGATTACAAAGGATTTTAATTTCCTGTTGTAGCTTGTACAATGTTGTTTGAATATGTTAATCCTATTATTACAACTTTCTTCAATGTGCGTTCTGGTGTTCTAACAACGACTGTTAAAATAGGCCAAGTAATATAGGTAGGTGCTGAAGTCTGGAGATTTGCACTTTATTAGTAAATTATACATGGAGTTTTTCTTACCTTTATTGTTTCAAAAAAACCCACATCAAGCCACCTGAAACTTTGGGTAAGGACACAATCTGTTTAGCGTGAAATACTTAGTTTAAAAACACTTTGAGGCTACTTTGTTTTAAAGAAGCATAAAACAGAGATGAAATGCTAATAACTTCGGGATGTCGAAGTTGTCTAAAAGGGGGTTTGCGTTATCATCAGTGGCCTGTTCTTATAACATGTGCTTCCCGGGATTGCTCTCAACTGTTGCAGTTGCAGAGTGATTACATAAGCAGTGAAGGGAGAATATTTTCTGTATGTAGTGTTTGACTCATTTAGCAAGCTCTTTCTGATTTTAATCTTCCTTAGCAAAAAACACGGTCCAAGTAAGCTGCTTTTACAGCTATTCTGTTTTTTGCCCATAATGTAACAGTACAAGCACATCAAATGTCTGCACATTCAAGTTTATGACACGTTCATATAAAGCACATACAAATCCTGTGTTCAGTTGCACATTTAGATCTCGGTAGCATAATTGTCCCTTTGAATTGTTATCCTCGTGCTGAAGTGTTCAGAATGAACTGTGAGTGTGCATACGAATGCTTTTCTGCCTGAAAGCTGCTACGTTAGAACTCCCTGTCTGTTCTTAGGTTATTTTTGTGATCCTTCAGGTTATAAGTGTTAGTGCTTCTTTCCATGTAAATCAGTAATCTGTATTGTATTTTAGATTGTATACATTATTCAGAGAATTCTTAATAATTTCAATTCAGATAGCATCATGGAAAACAATCAGTAAAGAGTTCTAGGTTAATTCTGGCTAAAAATAAGATTTAAAAAACTGTAGAGGGAAAGTGAGAAACAGAGATTTAAAGAGGAAATACCTTAATGCTTATTACATTTCACATCTGACCTAAGTTTTAAATAATATAAGGCTTTCATGTTAAATGCAGAACTGCGTTCTAGAGGAAGTATGTCATGTGACACCTTATGCTTTCTAGGTAATGATGGCCTTGTCAAATCATTTAAATGCAGTGGAATCAGAGAAGCAGAAATTGCGTGCTCAGGTTCGCCGCCTGTGTCAGGAAAATCAGTGGCTACGGGATGAATTAGCCAATACACAACAGAAACTACAGAAAAGTGAACAGTCTGTGGCTCAATTGGAGGAAGAAAAGAAACATCTAGAATTCATGAATCAATTGAAAAAATACGACGATGATATTTCACCATCAGTAAGTAGCTCTATAGTAAGAAGGATCTTACATTTACATGTGTGTTGTAATCTGCCTAGTTACTCAGAACTGACAGATGCAAGCTTTCTATGTCTGTAACACACATTTGTCGTTAAAATACTTGTACCAATGTCACATAGCTGCAGAAAGATTGAGATTTCATTCTTACTGTAAGAGTGTAAACATTTCACTGTCTGTAGATAATACATATGAGGATTTAGTATCGTATTAGCTTAAAAATATGAAGACCTGAAACAAACAAACAATTTCTTTCTGTAAATTCAACTGTTAAGCAGGAAATATAAACTAGTAGAGATTGTAAGTACTTAAGGGACTTCGACTTTCTTGTACTGCAAGAAAAATGTTTTATATATGTTGAGGATTTACACTAGGGTAGGGTGTTACTGAATTCCCTTCCAGGGCTGTCTGCCAGACATTCTGATCTTCTCCACACATTGTGTTTGGTTAGCTTCTTATGTTGCATATTCTTAGATTCATAGTTTTAATTTACAGAGATAATTTGTCACTTAGAAATATTTCTGAGTTATTTGCCCTTCTTGTCATCCTTTTATTTTGTTTCACTGCAGAGAAAGATGTCATTTTGTGCGTTCAGACCTTCCCAGCTGTGTCTTGGAAATAAGAGTTTTTCATAACCCATTATTTCAGCAGCGTAGTGCTTGGAAATGTATGAGGTTTAGTCATGCTTAACCTATTGCTTGACTAAATCCTTGTTAACATATTGTGATTAGTGAGAGTTATTTTGGTCAGCTGCACACAGAATCTTTCAGTGCTGTTTCATGAGTTGATATTTGTAGTTTAATGCTACCAGTGAAGCCTGTTTAGAAAAGGGGCAAGAGGAGTGGTACTGGGATGATCTTTTGAGGTCTATTCCAATCCCTAATGATTCTGTGATTTGGATATGCTGTCAAATTGTAATCTGTGGATGGCCTAAACAGCATCATTATTTGACATTTAATTGGCAGATGAGGTCCTAGTGAGCAAAGCATCTTTATCATTTCACTAACTGTATGCACAGTCTTTGTTACTGGCCTTTGAAAGCTGTCAGTTGTACATACTTAGTGTGACGTTGGAGTCGGTGCATTTAAAATTATGACCTTCTTGTAAGATCTGGTCCCATCAATCTGCTCTTTTTACAGAACACCCACTTTGCCATCGCTGAACTCAAAAGCCAGCAGCAGCAGTTGTCTTTTTCTCAATCTGTGAAAAAAAGGCATTGGGTGGAGAGTCAGAAAAATAAGAATACGTTCTGCTCCTGGTTTTCGTCCTTACAGAAAATAACTTGAGAGAGAATACAAACTATTTATATTCTGTATTTAAGAAACAGGATTGTATGATTTGGAATGATCTTTGGATGTTTAGAATCAGTATATACTGATGAATAGTGTGGAAATTAATGTGATTCCAGATGAACTATATTATTATTCATCTGTTGGAGGTGAACTTCTTTCTGTGTGTTTATTTTTGAATCTTACGGTTCACAGTCAATTATTTTGCTGCAGAAATTGAGGTCTCCTTATTCCTTCACCTTGCCTATCTATAACTTATCTTTACAATTAAAAATATACACTGTCCAGTTCTGTATTCAGTAGACTTGCTCCTCACTGGGTACTTTCATTAGATATATAATGTCTCTGTAAGAATAGCAAATGTCTTCTTACATGCCTAAATTGATACTGAAAACTAGAAGACTTGATTTCTATTTCTGTTTCCTATATTGTTTTGGGACAGTGTGTGTAAATACATTTGAACATAAGACTTTCATAAAACTTGTGTAAGAAAGGTTATTCCTATCAATGCTGAAGTTCTGGGTGTGGGATTTTCCATTAACATTGCTGATTAAATGGACCATCTCTTTATGCCTTAGATTTACGTGTAACAATTTGTTTTGGTTTGTGCTTGTTCCATAGGAGGATAAAGATACGGATTCCACCAAAGAGCCCTTGGATGACTTATTTCCCAATGATGAAGATGACCAAGGACAGGGAAGTAAGTGCACTTCAGATCATGAATGTTAGTGTGTTTCTGCAATGCAGAATATAAAGATGGTCTTTAAAAAAATTTAGTACAAGCTTGGGATCCCCTGGGTCACAGCAGGAGTAGTGAATGCCTCAGGTAGACTAAGGAAACCAATCATTCAGATATACTATGTACGTTGATACAGAACTGAGCCTATGTTTTAAAGAGCGTTTACTTGCAGTTGTAAAGTTATTGGGAGTGACTTGAGTTCAAAATTCATCCCATAGTCTTTCCTGTGGGCTTCAGTGAAAAGGTTGGTTCAAAGTGGCTGCGACGGATTCTGTAACATTGAAACTTTGCAATTGACTGCCCAGATGGTGAATCCATTAATGATCTTTTTAATGATCTGATTTAACATTTTTGGGCAGGTTTCTGTATTAGTTCTTTCTTATTTAGTCTTTTGTCCATTGTTAAGATTATCTTCCTTAGTTTTACTAATTCTAGAAGTATTCAGGTCAGGAGGACTGATGTATATGCATTTGAGTTTGAGGCAGAGTGTTGGTAGCATGATTGAAGCCATTGATAGGTAAGTCTTACTTAGTGAAGTAAGTGTTCTGTTTTCTGTATGGGTGTATCACTGGTATTATATAATGCATTGATATCGTAGTGTATATGTAATATGTTAGTAGGGTAATGGGTTTTAGCATACAAATTACTCAAGAAAAAATGTCTGAAGGCCTTTTTAACTAGCAGTTTTGAATTTCCTTTATGGGCACATAGAGGTGATGCGTTCAGTTCTTGAGGTGGTAATGCTATTCACAGGTAGCAATGGAAGAAGAGCTTGAAGAGCTTAGAACAGGTTAGTGCTGACCATGAATTCTGTCCTGAGCTCATTTTTGCTTCCTACAGTTTTATTGTGGGAAAGTTGATTGACAAAGTTGTCTGTATAGCTGCATGGTTAATCTAGCTTGTTTTGCTTTATGAGTCAAAATTTACATGTCAGTAATGTCCTTGACCTGCAGGAAAGATGCTGAGGTGTGCAAATGCTTTGGTGTAGGCAGTGATTGTGAGTGTAGGCTTGGAATTGCTTGATTCCACTGGCGTAAAAAGCTCCCACTTGCTGTGAGAGTGATTTACTTAACAGAAAGAAGAAAAACTTGCAGCTGCAGCTCTTATTCTGTGTGGTGTCTAGAACTAAATTGAAATTAGTAAGAGGGAATTTTTTCTATTTTGCCTCTCGGGTGAATAGGAAAGAGGTAATAGATTTTGTGGGGAAGTGGACCATGGTGAGTAGAATGGTGGGGGGTTGCAACAACCAAAGTTTAGGAACTACTGGAAAGTAAGTAGCCAAGTCTGAGGGTTGTAATTAAAACCTAAAGTCTGACTCAATGCTTTGATGATTCAATGCCTTTTCTCTTACAACTGCTATTTATGTCAGGCAAGGTGTTTAGATCCTTTATGTGCCAACCTTAAGTACCTCTTGGTACAGCAAATACAGTGAAATAGAAAAGTTTGTGTGTTTAGAGCAGGAGAATAAAGGAAAAATCATTTGGGCTTTTCTGCAAGTATTTTTCTTTTCTGTTAATGTTCCTTTCCATAGGGAAATTATAATAATCTTGATAATTATTAATGATTTG
>VXBP01003681.1:11972-93720 GCA_013400115.1 Rhinopomastus cyanomelas
ATGATTTGCTGAGCTGAAATGGTTTTCTGCTCTCTCAATGGATATGTTTAAAGGTCATTTAGATGTGATGTTGGGGGATATGGTTTAGGGTTGATGGTTGGACTCAGTGATCCCAAGGGTATTTTCCAACCTGAATGATTCAATGATTATCTGATTCTAATTTGTTTATTTTACATTTGGCCCTTTGAGTTAATGTAAGTGTAAAATAGTATTAATAAAACATGAGACAGAATATGAAGAATAAAATGGTCATTGTCAGCATCAGTGTTCCAAGACAGCATCACTGCTGTGAAACACATTCTAACACTGTTGAAGAAATAAAATTCAGTGAGTCTCATTTTGTATATTGGAGCAGTAACGTTAATATTTTTGTTAAAATCTTTTAAACCTGAAATTTTGTGGATTTCTTTCAGTTCAACAGCAGCATAGCAGTGCAGCAGCTGCTGCTCAGCAAGGTGGATATGAAATTCCTGCAAGATTAAGGACTCTTCATAATCTTGTTATTCAGTATGCTTCCCAAGGGAGATATGAGGTTGCTGTGCCTCTCTGTAAACAAGCTCTTGAAGATCTGGAGAAGACTTCTGGTCATGATCATCCCGATGTGGCCACTATGTTGAACATACTTGCTTTGGTGTATAGGTCTGTATACTGACATGGATAAATAACAGTTAAATACGTAGTTACTATGCGGCTACAACCTGTTAACATTTTTACTCTTTTCTTTTCCGTTCCGTTTATTTTCCTTCCTCTGTTTTTTTATTGAAACCCTCAAGAGTATCCGGCAGTATTTCTATACCTCCCTATACTTACAGTCAAACAAGTTGCTACATTTTGCCTGTTTTTGCTTTACATGTGAGGCTGGTTTTGATTGAGATATTTGTCTGTTGAGGGGATGTGTCTTGATTTGCCCACTTACAATCTTGTAGCATAAATTGGACAGCAGTGTAGAAGTAGTGCATGCAAGTCCTCGACGAGCAAACTACTTTACTGTTACAAGCTTCAAGTTTTTACTTCCTGATATCTGAATATATTTGCAGTTCTCTTCTTTTTTTACTAGCATCTTTAGGCCACTATTGAAGTAAACTTCAGTTTTATAACTTTCTTTTTTGACTCCCCAGTATTAATGATGGCACTTTGAATTTCAGAGACCAGAACAAATACAAGGATGCAGCAAATCTCCTGAATGATGCCTTGGCTATCCGTGAAAAGACATTGGGCAAAGATCATCCAGCGGTTTGTATAAATGCAGTATCTATTTTTAGTTGTGTTTTTCACTTTTTAAAAAAAAATATTTACTGGGTTTTTTCCAACTTACTCTAATATTAAACTCAACAGGCAAGATTTTAAGACCTGGCTTATCTCTAAACTGTCCAGGTAGGAGGCTACAGTGTAAAGTTCTTCATTTTCTCCTAAATCTTTTGAGCATTATATTCAGTGGTGCTTCACCACAAATGACTTGTGTATTTGATTTCAGATTGCATGGGTTTTCTATGGGAAATAATTTGTGATGAAAGATTTTTAATTTCCTTACTTAAATCACTTAATTAAACTCAGATTGAAGGGATTCTACTGTGTGCTTTAGTGGTTGCTTTTAAATGAAATGTAAATCAAGCTTTTGTATTTAGTGTTTAGAATGAATGTGGTATCTCACTTCATGTAGCCTGTGTGAAGCAGGGTAGCTCTGAGTACAGGCGCGAGGTATTTTTAAAGGAACATATGAAGGAAACATAGGCACTAAATAATGTTTCCCTAAATGAACCAGAAGTATGTAATGATTTAATTTTTTCCTCCTTTTCTCATTTGTATGTGCATGCATTCAGTAATCATTATTTCCTTATTTGCAAATTTCAAGAGACCTGCCCTGTGCATGGATAATTTTAAAGCGTCCACGCAGATATGTTAATTTGTCAGATGCTTTTATTAACAGATTCCAGTGTAATTAATATTTTCTGCCCTTGACAGGTGGCAGCAACTCTAAACAATCTTGCAGTGCTTTATGGTAAACGGGGAAAGTACAAAGAAGCTGAACCATTGTGTAAGCGAGCTCTGGAAATCAGAGAAAAGGTATGACTAAAAGAACACAGCAACTTGGTAGTTTTTAAGAAAGAGGGCAGAGATAAACACATTTCTGCTTTGTTTTGGTAAACGTTTTCCTAAAGTAGTAAACTTTAGAATTTTAGCGTCTGAAATTCTAAGTAGTAAACCTGTTAGTCCTGTGGAGCTATCAGATCAATCTACGTACAGTCTAAATTTTGTGTGCTGTAATTAACTTTCTGTACATTTGGTTGTCCCCTCTGATAGTGAAGTAATCTTTGATTTGACAAAAGAATAAGAATTGAAAATGAAACATTACTAGATTTGAGTTTATTAGTCTCACGAATGCCTGAATGTTCAGGCTATGTATAGTATGCTGCACATAATGTTACAATGTTATTTGCATTTCCTGTTATGAATTGTTTTGCAGCACTTCATATGCTTTTGTCATCCTCATGTTGAATTTATGAGGCAGAAAAACCAATGGTGTATTTCTGTAAGATGCATTTCCATGCCATATCATAGCTGCAGAATGTTTTAATACAAAGTGTCTCATTTCCAGGTCCTGGGGAAAGATCACCCTGATGTTGCCAAACAATTAAATAACTTGGCTTTACTATGCCAGAACCAGGGGAAATATGAGGAGGTTGAATACTACTATCAGAGGGCACTGGAAATTTACCAAACTAAGCTGGGACCAGATGATCCAAATGTTGCGAAAACAAAGAATAACCTGGTGAGCCTTTTATAAAATCTAAGAAAAAGGGAAGTGTTCTGATTAATTGATATGTGCCTTTACTAAGCATGTCTTGTACTTATTAAGTAAAAGAGTGTGATAATATCTTTTGGGGGGGTGTTTGTGTTTTTTAGGCATCGTGCTATTTAAAACAGGGCAAATTTAAGCAAGCAGAAGCTTTATACAAAGAGATTCTTACTCGCGCACATGAACGGGAGTTTGGCTCTGTAGATGGTAAGAAACTGAGTCCCTAGATTTGAAACTATATTTTGTTTTCAGTAGTTGTTATGAAATGAAATCTGCACAAAGTTAAGCAGACAACAATCTTAGTCAGTATAATTGAGGTAGATGTGAAAAGAGATTACAGACGCATTGAATTACGTTAACCACAAGAGAGCATTTAGATGCAGTAGTAATGTTTGATTCAAAAGTGGAAGTTCTTGCATAGAATCACAGAATTGTTTAAGTTGGAAAAGACCTTTAAGGTCATCAAGTTCAACCATTAACCCAATTGTACCAAGCCCACTGCTAAACCATGTTCCTAAGCTCCATATCAACATGATTGTTAAACAGACCCAGGAATGGCAGTGCAACCACTGCCCTGAGCAGCCAGTTCCAAGGCCTAATGACCTTAGACTGGAGAGATGGGCAGACTCCAGTAGGATGAGTTTTAATAAGTCTAAGTGTCAGGTTCTGCATTTTGGTTATAACAATCCCAGGCAGAACTATAGGTTGGGAATGGAGTTCTTAGAGAGTTCTCAGGTGGAGAGAGACTTGGGGGTGTTAGTGGATAGCAAACTTAACATGAGTCAGCACTNGATGAGGTGCTGAGTGGCATGATCTAGATGATCTAGATGTTAGGATTACTGGGTTTATTTGGATTTAGGTTGGACTGGATGATCTTAAAGGTCTTTTTCAACCTTATCATTACCGTGATACTGTGACCCTTTTACATGAAGATGTTTTTCTAATGTCTAACCTAAACACTCCTGGTGTAACTTGAGGCTGTTTCCTCTTTTGTTATCATTGTTACTTGTGAGAGGAGACCACCCCCACCTCTCTACAACCTCCTTTCAGGTAGTTGTAGACAGCAATAAAGTCTACCCTTAGTCTCCTTTTCTTCAGACTAACCAACCCCAGCTCCTTCAGCCACTCCTCATAAGGCTTGTTCTCCAGACCCTTCATCAACCTTGTTACACTTCTTTGAACCTTCTCCAGCATCTCAATGAACACCTTGTATTGAGGTGCCCGAAAATGAACCCAGTACTTGAGGTACAGCCTCACCAGTGCTGAGTACTGAAGCAGATGTGGTAGATTTATGCTTTAGGGATTGCATTGTGGGCATAGTTTATTTTGCCTAACCAATGCCAGTTTTGGTGTTTTTATAGATGCAGACAAATGTATGTCCCTTTCCAGTCACACAAAAAAAGTCAGTGTAGTAGTAGCCTTTCTGATGGTATTATTCCCTGCTTCACAGCGTCATTTCAGAAGAGTGAAAATCAAACAATGAATACTTTGTAGTTTTACATTTCTATAACATATTTTCTTCTCTTTCATCAGATGAAAATAAGCCTATCTGGATGCATGCAGAAGAGAGGGAAGAGTGCAAAGTAAGGCCGTTGTCATAAGTCTGTTTGCATGTTTACTTACTGAGGTTACAGATCAGTTATTTCTTTTATTCAAGAAATTTTTATTTATTTTTTTTTTTAGGGAAAGCAAAAAGATGGCACATCTTTTGGAGAATATGGTGGCTGGTACAAAGCTTGCAAAGTTGACAGGTGGGTAACTTATTTGCAGGACAAACAATGCAGCAGTACCCGGTATCCAGAAATGTCAGATAAAAACATGCTTACAAATGAAACCAGCTGCTTGCTGAGGATTATAAAAAATATAATATTAAAAATTCAGACCCCAATACTGGGTTTCAGGAACACAGTAGCAGTTTTCAAGTCCTGTATCTGCTGTTAGATCTAGTGACATAAAAATCCACTAGTTGTGTTCTTGGCAGTCCTTCATGTGGAAACATAGGTCACCTACCTTTCTTTTTATACCTTTGGTTGGTATAATTGGTCTGCCCCAGAAAGACCTCTGGTGAGGTCCACAAACAAATAACTGAACCTTGAGTTTTCTAGCTGGCACGAGAAAATACAGTTAAACTGCCACAATTCAGCATTACTTGAGTTTCAAAAGCTTGAAGAATATAGTTTTGTTTGAATGACAGCATACTTCAAAATGGAAGAGAAAAATGGACTTCAGCTTTGGTTATGCTTGGTGAAATATTTTTTGTTTGCTTTAGTTTTGTTCCTTTACTGCTTTTTTTTTTTAAATATGCGGCTGGTATAATGTAAGAAAAAACCCCTGTGCCTATTATTGATAATGTTCAGTAATGGTTTTTTATTTCTTCAGTGTTTGAATTCTTGTGTTTAATGAACAGTGGAACCTTTGTACTGTTGAAATCTGCTCTTTTCTCCATCCTGAACTCTGTGTGCTATACATTTGGTTGGTTTGTTTTTCCATGTAATAGTTCATTCTAATGCATGAGGAAATCTTTTCTCTGCTGTTACTGGAGCAAAACTTCATGAAACAATATTGTGACTGAGCTAATTCTCATTGTGTCATTCGAACAAAAATGTCTTGCTGGAGTATGAGACTTGTTAATGGAATGTGTGATAGTTTGGGTTTTTTCTTTGTTGCTTAAGCATAGTTTGTGTGCACAGAAACTGCAGAGAGTTGTTAAGAGTTCCTTTCATCAGCTTTTACTTAATTTGCTTTGTGACTAGCACACACTCTAGCAATGGGCACTCTACATGAGTAGGCATATTTGCTGGAAGCTTCACAGTTACTCAGTTGGACACACTGAGGTTGACCAAAATATTCTACTCAAGATGATACAGCTTACCAGTTTTCTCTTGAGTAGATCTAATGGCTGGTTTCCTCGCATTGTAAACTGATAGTGCACTTGGAAAAACACCCTTTTCAATGTACATGAAGTTAAATATACTTCAAGAGAGATTCATTTTATAATTTCAAAACTATTATAAATACTGTCTTTTAATTGAAGTTTTTATTAAGTTTGTGAGTTGAGAAGGTTTTTTTTTGTGTATCTATATATATCTATATATCTATATCTATATCTATATATATGCTTTTAAAATTCTTCTTTACGCAGTCCAACTGTAACAACTACCTTAAAGAACCTTGGGGCACTTTACAGACGACAGGGCAAATTTGAAGCTGCTGAAACATTAGAAGAGGCAGCAATGAGATCTCGTAAACAGGTAAGCATGAATGTTCTCTGTAGTGGTATTTCTGCATTGTGGTCATGCAGATTTTCACCCTCAGTGTCTGTTGTATATGCAGAAAATATAAATTTAGCTGTTCAGTGTCTGGTGTTACCTTGATTTCAGTCTGAACTGTTACGGTTGTTTTTTCCTTCCTTTACATAAAAAAAAAGAAAACCAACTTTTTTGTTCAGGGATTAAGAATGGACAAATCTTGCTTTTGAAGGAGTCTTTTTTTACAGTCCCTGTTTTATCAGACCATTTCTGGCTTGCCAGTACCACTGCAAAAACTGGACCTTGTCTCTGTTTTCCATAGAGCCTGCTGGATGCTTGCCATTGCTGCTGGTTTTTTTATTCAGCATGCTTCAGATTTTCATAGGTGCATCTTAACACAAACTATGCCATTGAACAAAAGTGTACCATTTACACATGCAGGAATCAGTGCTGTCTTACTGGCAGTGTTTAACGCTACCTTTCTACGTAGAGGAGAACCAACACAGTTAATTAGTTTCCCCTTTTTGAGCTAAGAGCAAAGAAGCACTTCTGTTCCCAGAAGTGAAACATAATCAATTTCTTATGCATCAGTTTTGCTTGTTTGCTTTAGCTGCGAGGTTTTTGAAGACCAGTGAAGTTCTTTTCTGTCATACAAGATGAACGAATTGAACAAACTGGGAAAATACAGTTCCCTGTCCATTGTTTTTGATTTCTATTTAGCATGTGAGGTAAATGAGATATGACAGCTTCAGAAGAGAGCCTAGGATCTGTATGTGACATATCGCTTCCTTAGTGGTGATTTTGAGTAGTGTTATGCTTTTCATGTTCTGTGCTGCTAACTTCTTTGCTAGGGAAGGTTATGTCGCAGGTCTTCTTGAGTACCGTCACACGGAACATACAGGACAACCAGCTGAGGCAAGTCACCATGGGTTTATGAAAAGCAGGTCCTGCCTGACTAACCTGATCTTGTAAAACAAGGTGACCTGCTTAGTGGATGCAGGAAGGGCTGTGAACATTATCTACTTTGACTTCAGTAAAGCCTTTGACATTGTTTCCCAAGGTTTCTCCTTGCTGCTGATGGCTTGGATGGGTGCGCTCTTCACTGCATAAGAAACTGGATGACTGGGCCTAAAGAGTGGTGGTGAAGGAAGTTAAATTAATTTGCCATTCAGTCACAAGAGGTGTTCTCCATGGCTCAGTACTGGGGACCATTCTCTTTTATATCTTTATCAGTGATCTGGACGAGGGGGTAAAATGTACCGTCAGTAAGTCAGCAGATGACATGAAGTTAAGCAGATGTGTCAGTCAGCTGGAGAGTAGAGAGGCTTTACAGGGCGATTGGACAGGCTGGATCGATAGGCCAAGACAGTGGTATGAGGCTCAACAAGGCCAGGTGCTGGGTTCTGTACATGGCAACCCCATGGCAGGCTACGGGCTTGGGGATGAACAGTGGGAAAACTGCACATTGGAGAAGGAGCTGGGGGCCTTTATTGATAAGGCGAACGGCATTCTGGCTTGTATCAGAAATAGTATGGCCATCAGGAGTAGGGCTGTGATTGTCCCCCTGTACTGAGCACTGTACTGAAGCTGCACTGTGAATACTGGGTTCAGTTTTGGACTCCTCAATACAAAAAGAATGCTGGAATGGATACAAAGAAGGGCAGAGCATGGTCGATTGAAGGGTCTGGAGCACAGGTCCTTTGAGGAGCAATTAAGGGAACTGAGGTTGTTTAACGTAGAGGAAAGGAGTCTGAGGAAATCTTGTTGGTGTCTACAACTACCTGAAAGGAGGTTGTAGAGAGGTGGGTGTTGGTCTCAATTCCAAGTAGAAAGTGATAGGACTGGAGGACATGGTTGCAGGTTGTGCCAGGAGAAGTTTACATTGGGAATTGGGAAGAATTTCTTCACTGAAAGGGTTATCAGACATTGGACTAGGCTGCTTAGGGAGGTAATGGATTCACCAACCTTGGAGGTGTTTAAAAGTCTCAGATGTAGTGCTGAGGGACATGATTTAGTAGTGACCTGGCAGTGCTGGGTCAGCGGTTGGATTTATCTTGAAGATTTCTTCCAATAAAGATTTCTTCCAACCAACACAACCCCGTGACTCTGTGAAAACTCATTCTGAGCTTATCCTCCTCTACTGCTTGAGAGCTGTGGCTACTTTTTCTGCACCATGCATTGGTGGGGAAGTAAAAATCCATGATGATTATGTGTTGACTTTATGCTTCCTTGTGTGTAGAATTCCCTTAGGGAGGGCTGTTCTGCTCTTCAGTTAGTGGAACACAGCTGATAGGGAACCAAGAAGCTAATGTGTTTCTGAAAACAATTTTAATTCTAATGTACTTCACTCTTAAGTAGAATTTTGGCATGTTTTTTGTTTTCTGTGTTATGGCAGACTTTGTGGCTTTGTCACTTTCACCAGTTATGTGGCCCAACCAAAGGAATGCAGCCCTCTGTAGTAAACAAATGCACATTTTATTATCCATCTCTGTGTAGTGCAAAGATGAAGTAGCATCCGAGGCCAAGGAAGCAAATCAAAAAACCTTCGGCCAGAAACATCCCAGGAAGAAACCCAGGTGCAGCGAAAATGTCCGTACCACTAGAAAAACCCCAGCAAATGTATCCAAGAGATTTACAATCCAATCCATTACCCCAGTCCAATTTGTTCTGTCCCACTGTTGCTGAAGGCTCTGTCTGCCAGAAAAACCCGGAAGCCCCCACGGATAGACTGCTGCAGAAAGACAGTACGCACTCTCTCACTTTCTGCGAGTAAGCTTGCTTTCGGATTATTCGCTGCATCAAACACACCGTTTTGAAGTAGACACCTGTTGTTGTCCAAGTTAGTGGTTTTCATTCAAGGTCAGCCAACTCCTGGGCAAAAGCCAAGAGGAATGTTTCTCTCTCTCCACATTCCACAAGAAGCTGGGTACCTGCACTTTCTCAGCAGAAAAAAGAATCATCCATGTGCCAGTCTCAGTTCCCAGCACTTCGGTCACACAAATCTGCATGCAGCTGCATTTGCTGATAATTTTTTTTCTGTGTAAGGCATTCATCTGGGAACTCTCCCTGTCAGCAGATACCATTTGTGATGTGGAGGGGGTATAAAAAAAGAAAACAAAACTGAAAATAAATACCTTTGAAATTTTTACTTTCTAGTTTTTGTGTTAAAGATTTTGTCTTTATTTTTAGTAAAGGGTTTTCACAGAAGGTGTTTTAGCATCTCTAAGGCATTTAAAGGATTATTTGGTAATTGCTGAGCATTCTTTAACACAAGGTTATTTTATTGACCACGTATAGTCTGTTTTATGATAAGGTTATTTTTGGTTGGATTTTTTTTTAAAATTCTGAAGGATAAATTACAGTACTGTGACAAGTGTCACATCAGTATTTTAAAATAACACAGTTGTCTGAAGTATTTGATATTCAGACACCTGCAGTGTTCTTTATGAAGGCAGGTGAACACTACACCGTTTGGTAGTTGGAAAACTGAGCAATGCATTGACTTGTTCATGCTCTATAAATTGCTTAAATACCCAGCTGTTGGTCAGATAGCTTCAGGTAAGTGAACGAACAGCACGAGGCTTTGACAAGTGATATGGAAAGAAGAAAACAATGGGAATCATAGAATCATTAGGGATTGGAAGGGACTCCAAAAGATCCTTTAGTCCAGTCCTCCTGCCAGACCAGGAATACCTAGACCAAGTAAATCATACAGGAACGTATCCAGTCGGTTTTAAATATCTTCAGAGAAGGAGACTCGGCAACACCCCGGGCAGCCTGTTCCAGTGCTCCATCACCCCCACTGTGAAGAAGTTGCTTCTGATACTTACATGGAACCTCCTGTGTTCCAGCTTACACCCGTTCCCCCTTGTCCTGTCACCAGATAACACTGAGAAGAGCCTGGCTCCATCCTCCTGACACTCACCCTTCACATATTTATAGACATTAATGAGGTCACCCCTCAGTCTCCTTCAAGCTAAAGAGACCCAGCTCTCTCAGCGTTTCCTCATAAGAGAGGTGTTCCTCTTCCTTCATCATCCTCATTGCTCTACGCTGGACACTCACCAGCAGCTCTGTGTCCTCCTTGAACTGAGGGGCCCAGAAGTGGACACAATATGGCCAACAGCATCCTGGGGTGGATCAGAAGGGGGATGGTTAGCAGATCGAGAGAGTTTCTTCTCCTCCTCTACTCTGCACTAGTGAGACCATGCCAGGAAGTCACTGAATTCTCAAACTATAAAAACTACCTGTCCATTTCATGCTGTGTTGATTCCCGCAATGCATAAGGGGCAACTTGACTGCCTTTTGCAACTAGAATTGAGATGATAGTTATGGGTTGCTTTTACTTCTTTCCTTGCTATGTTGTTGTGTGTAAGCTTTAAATTAATACAGCTTGTGATAAAACCTCTTCCCATTTTTATGTAATCCTCAGGGTCTTGACAACGTTCATAAACAGAGAGTTGCTGAAGTGCTGAATGACCCTGAGAGCATAGAAAAAAGACGAAGCCGAGAGAGCCTGAACGTTGATGTGGTAAAGTACGAGAGTGGTCCTGATGGAGGCGAGGAAGTGAGTATGAGCGTAGAATGGAACGGGGTAAGTACAGTACACAGTTAAAGGCAATAGCATAGATAAATTACCACCCTAACAAACATGGTTTCCATTTACCAGTCTGTTGTTTTTTCAGTAGTGTCTCGGTTGATCTACTTTGTATTTCTGTAATTTTGCAGAACCAGTGAAAGAATAACATTTGTTTATCATAACATACTGTAAAAAAATTGTAGTGTTTTAAAATTTTAAAACACATCTTCTCTTGTCCTGAATGGTGAAATCTCTTAAAGAATCCCAAGCAGTTGTGTTTTAATTCTAAGTTGTTTAATGCTGATTGAGTGTCCTGGTTGTGGTCTGGTGTACAACTGTTTGTCAGTGGTTTCTTTAGACATACTGTAGCAATTAACTGACTTTTGCTTTTGTCTTTTTGATGCCAAAAATCACAAAGAATATTTGCTATGGAGGTGTGTAAAGTGATAGCAGTTTTAGAGTCAATTAAAGTAATCAGTCTAACACTAAAATAACTTAAGTCTTCTCCCTACCCAGTGTGTTAGAGTGAAGAGTGAAGCTTTTCAAGCAGCTCTGTAATCCATTTTAGAGTCAGTGCCATCACGTAACGATGTCATAGTAATTTCACATTTGTCCAGTCAATTATTAGTATCACTTGCCTGCATTAAAATTTGACTGGAATCAAGGCTTACGTGTATCACATAGATGGCTACACTATGTAATAGTGATTATCATAAAGTAAAAAACATATGTGTGTGTGATGTGATGACATACAGTTTTCTAACCATTGCTTTTCTGTAGTATGAAAGTCAGTGTGAGCTTTCAGTTATTGATGTGGCTTCTGTAGTTGGTTGCTTCTGTCACCAGCTTTCCTATCCTTTATCCCATTGTGGGCAATGGGATCTCCGTTGTACTGTTAACTAACTCCAGCTGCAGTTCTGATGAAAATCCTCTCTTGGATTATAGCTGTGTTGCCTGCTTTTGCTGTGTGGGAGGGGAAGTAGCCTACTTTGCAATATTGAGTGTTCTGAAGTTTCATTTCTCTTACAACAGCAATGTTTTCTTCTTCCTTTTTTTAGCCACTTGACAGAAAGTTTAGCATTCCAGAGAAACCTTGATAAAACTTACACTGCTTTAGTCTGAAAGCAGAATGTTCTTTCCATCTTTGCTTTTGTCTTTAGTACTGTTTTCTTGGCATTGGTGTTCTCAGTGCCAAGACAGTCAATCAGCATCTCTTGTGAATAATCTGCATCACTAATAAAGCCAAAGTAAGGTTGGATAACTTTTCTCAATTCTCATTTTGCCCATTTTGCGTTAGAACTGTGTACTGTACTCCTTTAATTGTTACTGTACTTTGCATGACTATATGTTCTAAATGAATTAAACATTTTTCTGTTATTGACATTAATTAAATAAGCATGCAGGTTTTTGGATTGAAAGGGCCTTCTGTGGAAAAGCAGTAGACAGTATTTCTAGGTCAATATTTGAAGATTTGATAAAGCTTGTTGATCTGGAAAATGAAATTTTGAGCTCTCAGGGCAAACAAACTTCATTTTAGTTTGCCAAAGTGGCATCACTTTGTTCTCATCTTCTTTATTTCTTTTTTTTCCTCTCTTAAGTGAAGGTATTTTGTATTACGTGTTTTACATAAAGTGGGCAACTCTCTCTCCCTCTACCCTGCCAGTGTTTCTATCTTAGTGGTGTCCTTCCCTCAACTTCATATCATGTGGATTTTTTTTTTCCCCTCCTGTTCCCTCCAGACAAAATACTCTGATTCATAAAGTATAGTAAAATTAAGTTTTTTATCAGGCGGATACTTGTTGTGAGCAGAGCCGTAAGAGAGGCCTGCCCTTTAAGTTCTTCTGAAGTGGCTGAGCTGAGTCATGCTCTTGTTTGTCAGAGCACATGTGTAGCAACACATTTTAACACACAATACGCTGGAAGATTTATTGTAATTAAATGCTATGGATCACAGTCACTATTAAGCTTTGTGTGCATTAATACATTCTTCCAGTATGAACTGACATCTCCATTGGAAGTAAATCTGTCATTAAGTATTAAACATGCTAAGTGCATGTTTACATGTTTCACATAAAGTCCATCCTTTAAAGTTAACCAGAGATACTTCGAATGCAAAGAAATATTTTGTCTTAAAAATTCAGGATAGAAATCCCAGGGCTTTATCCCTTACTTTCAGTTTTATAAATGATGATGGTGGGTATCTTTAATTGGCACATCTGTAAATTGGTCTTGCAGCCAGTTGCAGGTCAGATAGATGACAAGCTTTTGGGCACGTAAGTCCGCTTCCGGGTGCGAAAGAAATACAATAAATTTCACTCCCAAAGACTAGCTTGGAAGAGATGTGCTTTTTCAATGTGTCAGAACAGCACTGTAGAAAAGAACTGCAGAGTACAGGAGATAATGATGATGGGAGGGTGTAACTAAAAGTAGCAAGGTGATTCTCAATTCTGAGAATGACATAAAGATTGGTAATTAGTCTTGGCCATAGAAATTGGTATCTCTGGTCTTGTTTATTCCTCTATGTTGGACTTTAAGCTTAAGTTTAAAAAAAAATCCTATGTTTTCAAGGTGTTTTGTTAATCACACAGTCAGAAGTTCAATGTTTTTATTTCAGTTTCAAAGTATGCAAAAGCTTGCCTGCTTATTCCTAATATGCTAGTTCACATAAAATATAGTCTGTATCTGCCAAATTTGTTTTGCCTTCATTTATTGGATCACTGTGACTGCTGTAAGACCATACGAATAATTAGGCTTTCTACTGATTGAGTACTTGTAGTTTAGACTTCAATTTATTTAGTCCTGCAAAGATGAAGTCTCTTCTGTAAGGTGTGAACGATATATGTAACTTAGTTTGAAACAGAAATTCTCAGATTATAATCTTCTAATCACTTGGTAAAAGGCATTTATATATTTGCAAGATACATTTTAATTGTTCTTTACCCTGATTGCTATAGATAAAGGCTCTCAAAGCCATTATCTTAAGACTACCCCAGTAATGGCTTCTGTTCCTAATTCTGAGAATGGAAAGCATGTAAATTGAACCAGAGCTTACACTTAAGGTGGATTCTTTCAGCTGCCTCACTGTATTAGGGGCAGTACAGAAGCTTCCACTTGAATAATACGTATACAGGAGTATTCTAAAAAATACTCATGAAGTCAGCCCATTTCTGATTCTTTATAGGAATGAACACAATTTTGTCTGGAGGAAAGGGGAAGACCTCTTTTTTCTTGGAGTTTTATTTCAAGGAAAATTCCTGACAGAAGTTAAAGCTGAAATGAATGCACCTTGCTCTGTTTCTTTCTTCTGGTTTTCTTTTTATGGTTGGGTTTTTTTTTAATATTAGTGTTAAAATCAGCTGAAAAAACCTACCCTTTCTTTGTTTATAAACTGTAATACTAAAGCTAGCCCTTCTTAAAGGTGTCTTGTATTTTATACAAATGATACCTTAAAGAATGCAAAGCGTCATTCATGCTCATTTGTAAGACTCGTATTAGTCATATGGGCAAAACTGTATAAAGATGTTCTGGTAATTGCAAAGGCCTGCACTTTGTTCTTATGGGCAGTTCAAACCTTCTGGAAGAAAGGGGTTTGCGTGTGACCTAGAAATACTGTAAACATAAGTGTTCGAAGTTGAAAACTGTTGAATTTTCCCCAACAGTTTCATTCAGTTTTTCTCTCTCCATTTCTGACAGGCCTAGATGCCTTTTGTGATTCTTATACTGTCTCCTGCATGACGGGCGTGCACCATCTTCAGGCTTTAACTTCTCTCTTCAGTACTGACTGCTGTGTTTTAGCAACTCCCTTGAGATTCTTGTCAGAGCTACACTTCCCTGTAAACTGGCCATTCCTTCAGTGCTGGTGTTCTTTTTCGGTTTTCTATTCCTGTACATGTGTAGCTTTGCCAGATACGTACCTAGTCATACAAAATGTTATTACAACCATTGCTGTGTAATACATTAGTAAAAAAACCAACCAAACAAGTATCAATGAACTTTATAAGTAGCTGTTCACTATGGAAAAAAGGTAGTTAAAAGTATCACACAAGGTATTAGTGAACTGGCATGACGGTGATCTTTACAGGAGAAAAACAAAACCAGTAAAACTAAGGCATGTTCTCCAAGTGCTTTAAAATGTATTTAGAGACCTATTTACATGGTTAACATACATCAATATGGAACTCTGGATGTCTTCACTTATGGTTATTCTAAAGTAGCATTGCTGTTTAGTCTTTGTGTGAGATTTTGGCAATTACGCTTTTCTCTACTAATCTTGGTGTTCAGTGATTTGTGTATTTGTCTTTCTAACTTCTAATAAACTCACTCCAACTCAGGTCTCTGTCTTTGTCTGCTTAGTAGTACTTTCTTCTTTTACAATTCTTCTTCCATAATTGCCTAAGATTTCTATCAAGTAGGAAGTGGTCACATATAATCTTACTAAACTGCTTGTTAGGTTCTTTTATTCAAGAGTAAAACATTTTAAACTGGAACTGTGGTCAGTTGAAAGTTTCTGCGTGTCAGTGTAAAACATGAATGCCCTGGAGGAAACATGTGTTTCATCATGTTTTACATTTTTAGTGGTGAAAGTTAAAATGAAACATAGGGATTTTAACTGTACATTTTTCTGATCAGAAATATTTTTGTTGAAGGATTTTAAGACTAAACAAACATGTTTGCAAGTAAGGTAGAAGTTTAGAAGAATACAACTTTCTGTCTTAGTCTTTGGGCTACTTTTCCGTGGGGCTTGTGCTTTCGTAACCACAGTGTGCTCATATGAAATGGTAACGTGGCGATGGTGAATTGTTTGACAGCTGTGGTGGGGCGTTATTAATTACCAACTGTCAAACAAACTTCATGGTTTGAGCGTGTCTTCTCACTTTTGAAAGTTACAGCCATACAATTTCCTTTGTTCAGGTAGTTGTACCAAGCAATTAAAGTTTCTCCACCAATGAAATGTTCTTGAGCCAGCTTTTGGGGAGGGCACTAAGCTCTTGCACTTTCACATTTGTTCAATTTTTTTCAGGATGGCACTGGATCTTTAAAACGCAGTGGTTCCTTTAGCAAACTTCGTGCTTCCATTAGACGCAGCAGTGAGAAGCTGGTTAGAAAGCTGAAGGGAGGAAGTTCACGAGACAGTGAACCAAAGAATCCAGGGTAATTATCTGTTCCTAGCTGTGCTGGTGTGCTCTCGTTCTGTGCCCCCACTGTAGCCTAGTGCAGTACCTAGGGCAGCGTGTTCTTCTCTGCTTAGCTAACTGCTTGTCATACAGGTTTATATATCTAAATGAAAAAAAAATAGGAAATTATTTCCCTATAATGAAAGTTCTGTAACAGCTGAGGATTTTATAATTGCTTTTAAAAGTTATTGAATCTTAACAGTGGGGGTTTCTTTTACCATTTTACTGCTTTATCTACTTGAATAGAAATTACTGATAAATGTTAGTTACCTGCCAAATTCTTCTTTTCACACAGTAATGAAGATTAATAAATGTTACTGATTTCTACAATAAAAGTTTGAATACAGTAAAATCACCACTAACATTCTTCTTAAAGAGATACCAAGATATTAGGTGCTATCTATCTATCTATATATAACTGTGGGTATAAAGAAAATTACTGATGTCAGCCCTTCTCAGTTTCTATTTTTTGAAGACACAGATTTCAGAGAGCAAAGTGTTCAAAAACTTGAACCTAGTTGTGTCGCGCACTAACATTTCAGCCTCGGTGAAGTCAGTAATAGAAATTCAAATTTCAATGAATCTGACTTCTCAGTCTTTCCTGTTTACCATATGATTATAGATTTTAATGTATGTAATATTTCTAATGAATGCATTAAAACCAGTTGTAGTTCACTGGCTGCTGCACAGACGTTGAAATGTTAAAGTGTATTTACTACTGTTTCTCATGGTAGCACTTGCGGGTGTTGCTCCGCGTCCCAACATGATGGCTTCAGTTTTGCAGGGGTTTTTCCCCTTGCTGTGGAAAACTGGAATGCGTTTAGTTGTTAGGAAGCTGTATGACAGTATGAATTAGAACTTACACTTTACAGCTGGACTGGAGATAGTGACTTGGTCTATGATAAATAATTTATTGGGAATCAAATGGAATATATAATGGCTACTGGATCTATGAGATACTATTTTATTGGGAATTCCCAATTTCATTTGGAATAAAATGCTTTAGAGAAAACACATGCAAGCTAAAATAGAATAAAAGGGATTTCCTTCCTTGTCTTCAGCAGGAGCATTTTATACATTGGTTTTCTGTTTCTGTTCAGTTGTCTAGAGTTCATACAGCATAGTCTTGTGTGGATAGATGCACGTATTCATAGCTCATTTTGCATTTTCTCCTCATTTTTGAGACACGAAAAGGTTTTTGGTTTTGTAAAAGCCAAGAGTTTGTTCCTTGTTCTCTGTAGTAAATAGACCCAACTGCTTCTGCAGGTAAAGTAACCCCATGCTCACAGGTGTAGATAGTTTTGCTTATGTGTAACTGAAGGCTTTGCAGTGTCCTGTTAAGAACTCCTTTGCCTTCTAAGTTTCTGCACTCGATTAGTGTTATTTAACCTATGTAGAAGTAATGTACTGACATTAACATAAATTATATGGTGGGGTCTGTATTCACTAGGTAGCAATCTCTTCCTACCTTGCTTGCTTTCCCTTTCTGACAAAATAATCTTGGTTTTCAGAAGTCACCATATGTCTCAAAGAATAACTTACTCTTGAAACTTGCAATAAGCGTATTGCACTGACGGGCTTTTATGTACTTATGCATGCCGAGCGTGTAAGACAGTGAATACTGCAATTTCTGTTGTTGTAAGATACAGGCATTTTAAAATCCTAATTTATATTAGCTCATTTTAATAACAAATGCTAAAGATTCCTGGTATTAAACACCAGCTTTTTAGGACATGAAGCATAGCTGCTCGTACTAATATTTCAAGAAGACGTGTTAATTTCTTTTTTTGTTAAGAAACTTTAGCAAATAGAGTTGGGGGTATTTTTCTTCTTATGAATTTGCTATGAAGAATATTCCAATTTCATTATGCAGCCCTTTTGCTTGTACTGTTTGATACCTGAAGATTACGAAACAGAAATAGCAGACATATAAATAAGTTTTGCTGTGAAGCCAGCTACTCCAGATAAAGGACTTACTTCCTCCTTACCAGCACACCTCTGCATTCCCTGTCTGTCTCTGTGAAGACTTTGAGATTGATGTAGTTGATGGTTCTGGCAAGCTTCTGAATGGGAAATACTCAGAATAATATCACAGCATGAAAGACAGACTTAATGTTCACATTGTTGGTTGATATAGAAGGTTGAAGGGAATGAAGTGGAAAATGCGTCAGGCAAATAGCTTCTTTACAGTAATGCAAAAGCCTTTTTGGCAAAGAGCAAATCTCATAAGAACTGTTATTTGAAGCATATAATACTAAACATGGGATTGATTGGTTCTTTATTGTATTTCAGAATTCAGTTGTGTAATAATTCTTGTTTCATTAGATTAGGTTTGGTATTTTCACTGTTAAAACTTTGATCATACAGCAGAACAGTTGAGATTTATAATTTTAAAAGAAGCAGAACACCACCAAAAGACAAACTTTTCATTATTGCTATTACTTACGCATCAGAAAAACCACTGCATACACTTTGTGCACTTGTGTTTCTAAAATGGAGGGAATTAAAAGTCCATTTGCCAGGCTAAGGTTCTTTAGTACGTTGATTCAAAACAAGTGACCCTCAAACAAGCTAGTGTCTCGTGTATGAATAATTTTTTTTTTTGAATTGGCATGTCAGCAGGGAGGAAAAAATACTGATGTAAATTTTTACTGGTGGACTCTGTGTTTTCCTGGAATGTTTTCCTTAAACCTTTGTGCTCTTTTGAAGAGTTTTATGTGCACTTACGTTCTACAGATTAACTTGCTTTGACTTCCATATATAACCTCTGTTGTACATGTTTCCTTGAATAAATGAGAGGTGTATACGATGCATGAGTCCTTGCTTTGTTGTTGCTAACACTCATGTCAAATATTTAAAACTGTGTGCATTCTGGCTTTGGAAGTGTTCCAGCTCTTAGATGCAATGCTAAGAACAAGCAGTTTATCCTGTGCTGTGTGGCAGCTGCTGCCTGTGTTTGCCACTGTTTTGGTTCATTATTCTGCTAAGCTTTTGCCTCCTGTGAAAGCATTTAAAACTTGTGCTTGACTTTGACTGTTAGTAGTCTTGCTTCAGCAGAAAGCAAATGTGGTTAATGTCTGATGTGACCTGTATGGATAAACCTTTCCATGTGCTGGAAGGCATTGGAAACTGCATTGCCAGTTGTCTCTAAAGCTGTAGGGAGCACTGCAGGATCAGGGACTCATTGTCTTGCAGGTTCATCAAATATGTATTGAGAGCCCTCGTGGAGTAGTTAAGAAATAGAGCGCTAGTGAAAAATTAAAGCAAATGTTGAACGTTCTGAGCAGTGTACAGACAGCTTGGAATGAAGGACAGCAGATACCTCTCTGGTAGTCACCATGATGATAAGGAATCTTGAGGCTAATCTTGACTTTGATTACGTATACAAAATTTAACAAAAATGTTTCAGTGTTTGAGAAGAGTATCTGTATTACCATCCTCATGTCAGACAGCAGTAGGTGTGTTAGGATCGACTGTGGATGCAGTGATTTGGTTTTTTTTTGACTGTAGGTCCCGTGTATGTTGTTAATCTTCTCCTTACCCGTTGATCTCAATACAGTTTTCTTGGGTTGTTGTTACGCTGCTCAGAGCATTGTAAAACCAAAAGCATAACCAAAGCTAACAGCAGCAACTGTCTTGCTTCACTTTACTTTGAAATGTTTAAAATGAAAGATTTTAAGATGCTGTTTGGAATGTGTTCTGGAGACTTGGCAAGATACACTAGTATTTGTTGTAGCTTTTCCTAGTCAAATGCTGCCCGTGCAATAAATCCACTCACATTCTGCGTTTATTTCCTAAGCTGTCTGAATGTTTTGATGCTTTTGTAAGAGGCTGCATAAAACTGAACCTGAGAATTTGTCAATTAAAAACCAGTGATAAGTCAGTGTATTAATTTGATATGCTTTAAAAATTGAGATTTTGTTTTAATTTGAAATTGATTGCCTAAGATGTTTAAGCTTTTGAGGAGCTGGTAATCTTTTTGGTTTGTATGTAGTTGTCTTAAAGGGTGTCCTTCAGATCAGTTTTGGGGTATTGTTAAAACTCCTGTAACTGCATTGCTTGTTGTTGTACTTCTGTTTTTAGAGCTGTTAGTTTTCAGCTATTCTGATTGGTTTATCCTTGCATGTTCACTGTCCTGGTTGCAGCATGAAGCGTGCCAGTTCTCTGAATGTTCTTAACATGGGTGGCAAGGCTACTGAAGATCATTTTCAAGTAAGAAGCCCTACAGTACTCTTACAAAAATAGATGTCATTGGTAGGGTTTGAGATAAAAAGTGTGATGAATAATAAGCCAACAAACTCCTATTGGTTGGTAGAATCCTACTTCCATCAAAGGCTTAAGGCATTGTTCCGTAATGCTCTTGTGATTTATGCTTGATTTTAAGCAAGTGTTTCTAGGTCCAACCAGCCAACTGGTGTTCGTGGTATCCAGCAGTCTCTGGCTTTGGACCTTTGAACTATTACAGTGGATTTGAAACTTCTAGAATCTTATGTTCTCATAAATGCTACTAAAACCATAAAAACTTCTAAAGCCCAGTTACTAAATATTTTTTACTTCAGCCCCTTAATAAAGGGCAAGGGGCCAAATCATCTTAATTGCTGTACATTTTAAGATTCCCTTAAACACAGTTTTGGTTGTTTCTGCAGTTGTACAGGAGCAGGCTCTAAAAATATGTCTAATTTTATGTTACGCCTCTGCTAATACAAGACTTCCTTACTTTGCTTACCTGTATAGGGTGTGCCCAATTGCTACTTCTCATTTGCTGTTTTTACCTCGTAAGTCACTGTTACTTACACTGTCAAATAAGCTGGCAGAGTTCTGCGTTCTAAACACTGTTGTGTGTTTTACTAACACAGTAACTGCAACTAATTTTAGGAAAACAAAACTGCTTCCTGACTAACGAAATTGTATGTGAGGATCTTCATCGCTGTTTGTTCTACTGTAGCAAGAAAGCCCAAAGTGTATGGCTCTACATCTACTGTTGAGTGGCATAAAGATGTTTTAACTGTACTCTAGTGAGCAAACTGCAGAGTTCTCTGTGGTGTGAAGTGTATGTGAGACTGTGCTGGGATTGAAGTTCAGCCAAAACCAAAAAAAAAAGCAGAGTAAAGAATTATTCTCTTCAGCAATCATGCCAAGGTTTCAAAACACCGTGCCCTAGGTGTCCCTAAACTGGATCCTTAGTACGTAATGAATTTGACTTCCGGAAGAGTAATTGATTGTTGGTGCGTGCTCTGCAGTATTAAAAATAGTTATCTCTTCTTGTGAGCTTACGTAGTCCACCCACCGTAGACACCCATAGCAACTCCTGTAGATGGGCTCTTGCCTTTCCAGTGAGATCTGGGTCGGGATTGTAAAGGGGGTGTGTGTGTGTCAGGAATTTCAGAATTGCTACTTGAAAGTTGGGGGAGAAGATGTTTATTAGAATATGGAAAAAAACCCAAAGTTCCCCTACCCAACAAGACCAAGGCCAGTTCTCTTAGTTCTTCTTATGTATTTGTTCCTGTTGTTAAAACTAGTAATTCTGTTTATTTGTTCGAACGATCTGCTTAATTTATTTGTTTTTTTCCCCTTCACACAGGAACGAAATAATTGTCTGACAGACTCAAGAGCTCTGAGTGTCAGTCAAACTGATTTGGCGCATTGAGATTCTTGGACAGAAGCTAGCTAATATTCCTTTGTGAATAAAGAAGCACTGAGACCTTCAATGCTTTGGTTCCTCATCCTTATGTATAGGAACATAGAGTTTGTAGATTTTATTTGTTTTTTTCCCAGTGGACTGCTGTTTTTACTTTTCTAAATAGGGATGATTTCAAATGCAGCATTAGTGGGTGTTTTCTTCGAAAGGAGAACTGTATAGATACCTGTTACTCATTGCACTGCTCCCTTTTGTGCTACTTATGTTGATTTCTTTTAACAGATCTGAATATTACAGCAGCCAAAAAAAAAAAAGGAAAAATACAAACCTATTTAAAACACACCAAAATGCAAAGATGTTTGAAAATGCAGGCAAAATTAAACGTATAGCAATAATTACTTGTGCTGGAATGGGAAAAGGATAAACATATGTGCATTACTGTGTAAGTTCTGACGGAGCGTGCTGCATCGGTGGGGCACCACAGGTGACTGTCCTGTTCAAAACCGTATCTGGCAAAACAGCACTTAGACATGGCTTCCTTAACCACTAGACCAAGCTGTTGAATTTCACGGAGGAGGTGGCTGGGGTGACAGTACCTGCGGAGAGCATGAACACTGCGTGTGACCGTAACCTGATCCTTGCTGATGATACAAATTCCTAGGACACAATAGTCAAAGACGACAAGATGATTCATGCTGATCAGGAGGAACAGAACATGTTTTGACCTTTCCCTTGTGCGCTTGAAGAACATTGACGTTTTGGACTGCAGTTGCCCCAGAGCAGCTGCTGTTGCTCTTAGTGAAACGTCAAGCCTCAGGTTGACTTTCTCGCTTGTCCACTGGAATTCACAATCCCATTCCCTGTGTGCTGAAGGTGCTCCAGCACTTCCAGATACTGATCCCAAATCCTGCCTCTCTCCGTAATAGCTGATGACAGAAGCAGGCACCCTACGTTAGGCTGTTACTGTGGAGTATCTGCTGTGCGATGGACCACTTGAATCCGAAGGGCCCCAGTGGAAGCACTAGATGGCTATAAGTGACCACAGATCCACGTAAAATCGACTTACAGTTAATATAGACGCTGTCTGTATGCAGGACTGAGTAACTGTATGTTTTATGTATTTTATAGACACTAGTATTGCCTTTTGCTTTTTCTGTAAAACTTGTAATTTTATCTTTTGTAAGAATCCTTATTCTTGTGAAGTTGTTTGAGAAAGTAAAAAAAAACCAACTGGTTTGTGGTTTGTGTACCAATGTATTTGTGGTCATAGTTGTGAGTTGGAAAATACTGAAGGAAATTAACTTCGGGAAAAGCTGGAAGACTCAGTCAAAGTTAGCACCAGCTGAAGGAGCTAAAACACAGGGATATAAGCAAGTTTTAACCTTTGAACAGGCTGCGAAGTGTCAGAATTAGTATTTTGTAGAAGTATTTGAATGGCTTTGCATCCGGTTTTGAGTTACAATGCCTGATGCAGAGTTGTGTATGCAGTGCACTTAACTGTGTTTACCAGGAGGTACCTTACTAGCATCTCTTTAAGGAAAGCTGCGATGGTGTTCTCTGCTGTAAGGACAGCACAGAGACGGTGAGATATGATGCTGCTAATCTGTAGAATCCTAGCACAGAGTAGTGCAATTCAATAATGAACTCGAGCAAAACCAGATAGTTGCTCAGTGGTGGTAACAGTATATACTCATGTAGTGTAGTCTCTTGAGTTTAAATCTTTTTTATTAAGAGCTTTTTATATGAAAAAAAACCCATAATATATTTACTTTCTTTTACCCCTAAAGCAAAACAAGTTGTATGCACCTGTTGGTGAATTCTGTTCTCCCCACGAAGCCCAAATGAGCTGGCTTTGCACAGGGAACCTGTGCATCAGGTTGCTGGGATGGGCAGGGACCCGCCAGCCCAACCAGTGAGAAACTTCCTGCAAGCCCCTGTTGCCTTCAGCCTGTTCTACAGCAGCCCAATGCTACTGCGACAGAAGGGGCCTCAGCCTTGTAAGGACTTGCTTTAAAGAAGTTAAGAATGTATTTTCTACATTCATCTTTCTGCTTGGAAGGAAGATAATTTTTGCATTCTCTCAAAAGCTACCCCAGGAGATCTACAGAACTACTCGTGTAAATAGCAATAAGTTATTTAACTGTGTTACATTTTTAAAATGCAAGACCTTGGCATTTTGATGGTGACAGTGAGGGAACTTGCTCGTTCAGGACTTTTCTGGTGGTGGCATTACCAGTACTGTGCTTTTAAATGTTTACACCTTTACATAGTATTGTACTGTGTGTTGGAAGAAGAAGTTGTTGAGCTACTGCATTTTAATTGCATTTAAAATACAAAAATGCTTTTGAGAGAAGAAACAGATTTGAAGCCTTTTCTAATCCGTAAATCCCCAAGAACAATCGCCAGGTCCTTGCGGTTATGAGCCAGTTATCTCTCTCCGCATTCTGAGAAGTACAAAAACAAAGTCAGCACTCCTCGTGTTTGAATCCTGAACAAACTACTGTCAGGACTTCCGCACTTGAACTTCAGGTGGGCTTCTGTTTGCCTGTGGGTAAGACTTTCTGTCTGAATTTCCTCTGTTCCAGGTGTAGCTAACAGGCTGCAGGAGGTGTAAGACCATCTAATTTTTGGATGTCTTCAGTATCAAACTGAATAGCTCTCTTGCAACTGAACTAGAAAAGACCTTAAAAACTGACAGACATCTTGTTAGGAAAACTGCAGCCTTGGTAAGTGCTGTTGCAGATTTTTAATCTGGCCTGTCTGTCCTCACCCAGAGTGGTGAGGGGGAGCTTCATTAAAATCATAATGAGGACTTTGGTTAGTCTGGTTCCTTTAGATTCTCCTACCAACAGTGGCTGGTTCTTCAGGGTACAGAGTGAGGGCTTTGAAGGATAGATCATACATTGAGCTGGTACCCAGGGAGAGGTGCCTGTTGCCTTTGTCTGCCTGGTTGTGCTATTCTTTAGGAGTATGGGTAGTATTTTGTCTTGAGTTTAGATCTTGTTAAATATTGTTGTAAAGTGTAACTGTTTGATGATTTGCTCCTCTTTTAGAGGAATAACTGAACTGTTGCTGGGATGCTTGTGCCTGCAGTACTGCAGTGATAGACCACAGCACTTACACTATGCTAAAAAGCATTGGGATGTGTTACCTGGGATTTGTACCTTTGCTTAAACACTGCCATCATCTCAACTCCTGCTGCATGTTAGTAAATTAAAATGATTTTGAGTTTGAGAAGTACTTGTACTTAAATTATACTGTTTGAATCCAGTGGTTTTGAAAACAATGTGGTTCTGGTGTAAGTACAGGGTAAAGGAGTGCACAGTGCTATGCTGAAAGTGTGTTTATAATACTCGATGAATTCAAATTCCTGTAGTTTTTGTTGTGCAGGTCATGGATTTTGTCTGAAAGCTGCTAAGAGAATTTGCCTTGTGGGTGATGCTAACCTGCACGGAGAGAATAAATGTTACAAGCCATGATGCTGTCCAGTTCTAACGTTTCGTTTTAGCAACTGTATGTTGTCACAGCCTTACAGAAGTATTGGTATAGCATTGGATTTTATTTTTAAGTTGGGAATTAAGGGAAATAGCAAACATCTACATTTGATTATTTTTCCCCCCAAACCATTCTCACCAGTCTCCATACACTGAATAGCCAAAGTCAATAGTTTTTTGGGTTTTGTTTGATTCTGGGTTTTTCTTAAAAAGCTGGAAACAACGAAGCAAGTAGCAAAACACTGTGTTGCTGTCTGATGGTGGTCGAGAGGCCTTAGCCGGTGAGAAAGTGCTTGTGGTCATAGTGAAGTTGCTAAACTGTTCTTTAGTGATGGCTGGTTTTGGGTATTTAGGGAACTGGAGGTGGAAGTTCATTTAATGCTTCAGCTACATCAGAAAACTCAAAGCTACTCTTAACAATTGTGTTGGCACTCACAAGGGAGACAGAGACTAAAGATAGTGAACAGTATGGAACAAGCACAGTGAAAGTAGTTTTAAAATCCCGAGCAGTCCTTAGTTTCCTACATCTATAGACAAGTTTAAGTTAAAGCACAGAAAGGTTAACAGGGTGTCTTCAGCTTTCAGTTATGTAGCAGAAGCGTCACACAGTAGTGGAGGCAGGTTACAGTATAATGAAGCCAGGCGAGTCTGTGTAGTCAGGATGGTATTTTCTGGTTTTTAGGGCCTAGCTTAAAAAGCCAAACCCAACAACAGCAAACCCAGAAAACTATTTGTAATGTTCACATATCCTTGATATCTCCCCCCAGCTCTGATATATGGAAATTCTCAGTTCACCTGTTTATCTTCCCCCATAAAAGCTGGTTGAAAACAAACTTCGACAAACGTTATTTGTAAGAAACAGCAGAATTCATCAAGGAACTCATAGTGAGGCTGTTCGGTGTTTCACTGCATCAGCTTTGTTAACAGGTCAGTTGTGTACACGCTGGGTTTCCCAAGCACGCATTACTGTGGTTCTGCATTTTTGGAGCAATGTTTCCAGAACCCTACGTGGCTTTTCTGCTGAAAAAGGCTTTTTTTAATACATCACAGATCTGTAGACTAACTTGAAATTGTTTAAAACTTTCTCCAATGTCATTTAACAAAGCATAGGAAAATGCCTAAATGTAGCCTTACAGGATAAAAATGTTAAACCTAATACACTCTAGAACGTAAATCTCTGTACGCGTTACTTCAGCTTTGTTCTGTATAGAAATAAATCTCAGTTGTGAAACCCAAAGATGAATAAAGCGGTATAAAGGGAAGGATCTTCAGTTGCATTTATTAAAACTGAAGCAGTGTCAGTGCTGGATATGAGGCCTCAAAGAAAACAGACGCTTTGCTCTATGTTTATGAGGGTTTGCCCCCCAAAACTGTACCGATGCTAACAGCATTCTCCATTTCTGACAGTGGATGTGAGTACCTGGAGAAAAGGGTAGAAGCTGCAGATGAACATTCTGCTGCTGCGAGTGATTGACTGTTGACAGCTTGGGGTGAGTTGCACGCTGTTGGCTCGGGGTTTGTGTGCGATGATGAGCTATGAAGTGTACTGGAACAGACTTACTGTGATTTTAGCCTCCAGCCAAAGCATTAAATGAGCACTAACATGGGCAACGACTAGGCAAAGCCATGCTCACGTGAGATGTTACCTAAAATTTGTTGGTAAAAGTGTTTTTCACTGGGTAGACTGGGACTTTGGTTACAGACCTGCCTGTGACTAACATTTATGAGTCATTTCCGCAAGCACTTGAGCTGCAGAGAGCTACCAAAATCTTACAAAACTGAGCTCTGAGATGTGTATCGCGGTGTTCAGAACGTGGTTGCCAGTGAGCCAGAACTGTCAAGGCAGGGGAATACTGACTCCCGTTACTCAGCTACATCTGGCTGTAGTTTATTTTTGGTAATCAAGCAATGTATTGGCTGAAGTCTAGGTGGTCCTGCTCTGACAGGGGGATTGGGCTAGATGATCTTTTGAGGTCCCTTCCAATCCCTAATGTTTTGTGATTCTGTGATAATCAGGCTGAGGATGCAGTGTACACTCACTCCACAATACTCACTCAAATGAGTGTTACCTGTGCTGCATTAGTTTATCTTCGGTAAAATAGAAGGCATGGAACATGAGGATTGGAAGGTGAGGTAGCCAAGGTGCTGAGCTGTATTACTGTCACTTTTTTCCTTAGACTAAGGACACTGAGATTTCTAAGCAGCATGGTTGAATTTTATTACAGAATTCCAGAGAGCATCATCACCATCAAATACAGAGAATTAAGATGTTTAAAAAATAAGGTTTCATTAAAGACAATTGGTTGCATTATTTCCATAAGCCCCCTTTGATGACTGAAGGGCTCTCAGAAGATGCTGATAGCAACTCACTGAAAGCAAGGAAGGGAAAGAGTCCTCTTCCTTCAGCTTCGAGCTGTGACTATCCCCCCATTTCCTTTCCCAGAGGTGCTACACGACCCAGTTAGACAAAAGGAATGTGTCTGGACTTGCCTTCCTCTGAACTTGTGTTTATAGAAGAGTTGTTACTGTTTAGCTTACGGAGATGAGGTTCTCCCTTGCCAAAAGATGGAACTGAGCAACGTGACAACACGTCAAATGTAAGATCATAGGATCATAGGATGTTAGGGGTTGGAAGGGACCCAAGAGATCATCGAGTCCAACCCCCCTGCCGGAGCAGGACAAAACTATCTAACACAGATCACAGAGGAACGCATCCAGGCGGGCCTTGAAATTCCCCAGAGAAGGAGACTCCATGCCCCCCCTGGGGAGCCTGTTCCAGTGCTCTGTGACCCTCACAGTAAAGAAGTTCCCCCTTGTGTTGAGGCGGAACCTCCTCTGCTGCAACTTACACCCATTGCTCCTTGTCCTGTCACAGGGAGCAAGTGAAAAGAGCAGACAGACATCTTGTTTGGGCAGCTGGGTAAGTGGGTAGAAAGGAAAAACAAGTGTGTAATACACTTGAGCATCGTAGGCTGGTGAGAGCAGGTACCTGCACCCCATAGGCTAAGGCCTTTGGATGACGTGCACAAGTAACTTCAGCTACCTTCCTTTCACACTGGATGCAGCAGCGACTAGAAAAAGCGGGTCAGAGCAGTGGGCTGAGGACAACAGAAAAAGATGTGATAAACAGCGTAAAGAGGGGAAGCAAAACATTCTAAACACACCATGGTTTCAAACCACGGGGTGTTTTTCTGCAGGGAAACAATTTGAGGATCTCCTTGGAGCCCTGCCTGTGGCACTCAGCTGCAGCCTCCAGTTTGAAGGCAGAGCCGTAGCCATGGGCGGACTCTATGAAGCTGGAGGAGACTTCTGGGGGAAACAGTTACGTTCAGTCTGGAGCAGGTCTGCGGTGCGTGGCCCGTGGAGCGGAGCTGCTTGCCTGCCTACATGTGGCGCTGGGTGCGGTTGCAACCGGGGGTCATGCTGCCTGAAGTGCTGTGCTGGCAGGCATGGTTGCCTCTGCCTGCACCTCAGTGGCAGCAGCCAGCAAGGCCACAAAATGATTCTTTTGGAGACATGTGAAGCGGTGAGCTACAGCCTCCTGGCCTCGCCGCTGTTGCCTTTAGCTGTGGGAAAGAGAGCCCCCAAGCCCCGGAGAAGGGGCTGCCGCAGATCCGGCTGCCAGTGCCATCTTAGCTGTGTTCTAGCCATGGGGTGGAGAAGATCTGTCACAGCTGTGACTGAGAAACTGGAAGATGCTTGAGTAAGCGAGAGAAAAAGGCCCAAAGGGCTTCTGATGTTTTTCTTTGTTGCTTGGCTGGACAGTGCGTGCTGAAGAAGCCAAAAGGACTTTTGATTCTTAAACCTTTGGCAAATTGCTGAGAGACTGAGTGTGAAGTGCTTGCTGTTGCACCTGAGTGCCTGCTGCTGTCAAAGAGACGCTTGTCTGTTCTGGCACTTCTGCCAGCCTGTCTGCAGGCCATGCCACCTGATGCCTTGAAGACTCACCAAAATGAGAAGAGAGAGGCAGGGTGAGTGGAAGCAGCTGTTGTGCTCAGCAGAGCCCAGGAGGGAGCCTCTGTCGCAGGGGTGGTCTTGGTCTCCGTTTGTTGCAGTAAATGCCCCTTCCCCCAGGGACTCACATCTGAAGCCAAAGACCACTACATCATTCTCTCGCATCTTCTCAGCATGTGTGTAATGGTGCTGTGGTGCAGTTTCTGTTCGTTCACTTGTTTGGGGTTTTTTCCTTTCTTTCTCTTGGGTGTGGGTCCAATAAAATCTTTCCTTTTCCCCAAAATTGCTTCATTGCCTGGAAAATTCTACCTGAGAGCTGGCTGGAGTGCTTAAAAATGTGAACACCAACCAAAAGGACCAGGGAAGGCCATTCAACCCATGACAACACAGAGCAGTGCAGAGGATCAGGAACAGGAATTGAACTCTTGCTCTGAACAGCCTGCTTACAGCTTGAGTGATGGACAAAGAGAACAAGAGGATTGGGATTTGTGGTTTGGATTGCAGTTTGGTTTGTTGCTGTTTCAATGGAAGAGGCTAAAAAGGCTTTTGCTGGGGGGGGCAGAGAACTAGAAAGCAGGAAAAGAACCCTTTCAAAATAACCTGTAGGAATTGTATGAAGCTGGATATGCCGAGAGACTACTAATGCAGTACAATTTTAACTCTCACAGAAGAATGTTAACAATTGAGTATCTTCCTGGTAACTTAGTTTTAGTCAAAAGCATTTTCAAAATAGAGCAGCTTTGTCACACGGCAGTTGTCCTTTCTTAATTCAGATGGAAGAATGGTGATCTCTGATGGCAACAGGAAGCTCAGAAACACCAGCAGGCACTAACTGGTTGCATTTGAGTCCCTTTTGGGTCTGGAAGTGGAGAGGTACTCACCTGCAGCAAAAGCTGTTTCTAGATTAGCTGTTCAAACAAAACTAGAAGCCAGGTCTCCCCTAACGCAGAGGCTGCTGCCTCACACTCTGCTGTGGAGGCTCTACATGCCCACTACTTCACCTCAGAGTACCTGTCTCATGACAAAAAGCCCATGAGCAGACAATTTTTCCTGAAGCAAAGCAGTTTTGATGCATTTTTGGTGCAGGATGCTTTACTATGCAAAGGATTTATTTTATTCCTTTTACACCTTCCGATTTGACTGTATAGTAGCAAAAGGATGTGGGGAGGTGAGGAGCAAAAACTACTCTTAAAGTCCTCAAGCTTCCAGTGTGGTGTGATGTAGCTCCAGGTGCTTGTTCAGGCTGTGGCACTCGCCTGACCATCAGTCTCATTAGCAGCTGATTAGCCCATGTTATTCCAAGTGCTGGAGCAACCCTGTGATCCACTAAGCTGTGAAGAAAGCAGGCATACATACAGGTTTCTGCATGTAGGAATTGAATACCAAATCTCCTCACTTCTGCCGTAACAAAATTACACAGGAAGAAACGATCTACTGTATTTGCTGCTGCTTGCTATATTTAAAACTATAGATCTTTGAAGACAGACCAGAGGGTGTACTCACACACCTGCATGCCAGCCTCTCTCTACAGCAAGGTAACAATGGGAAGAAAAATGCTTCTGCTCAGAACAACCCAGTCATTCTTGCAGCTACAGCTGTGGTAACTGCCTGTCTTGACCAGTCCCTTCTTGTGAAAGGAAAATAGCTACAGAAAAATTATTTAAGAAGGTAGCTGCTGGCCCTGGATTCCATTCAAAGGTATATTTAGAAATGCCGGGGAGCTATGACACTGTGTACATACTACTTTCAACCCAAAGTTTAAACCAGATGTTTTCTTCCTGAAAACAAGCATTCTCTCTCCAATAAGATAAGGGAAATTGTAAGATAAGCAGGGAAAAGGCCTGAACCTTACACTTGTTCTGTGTCACTTTTTCAGTCTGGAAGACATCACCAGCTTCTGGCCAAAACACTTTTAGATAGCACCTACCTTTCTTTCAGTTAATCAAGATCACAGCTAGGATTCAAACAACAAATGTGCATCTGAATCCTGGTAATATCTTGGTGTTAAGAGAGACTTCTTTTTCAACAACTAACACAACCAGTTAATAAGGTTTGGTTGGGTTGGGTTTTCATTCAGAAAATACAACAGTTAGATTAGTTACAAGGATCTACGTAAAAACGCTCTTGCGTAAGCAGATACGCCGGCCATTAACTCCAGGGGCTGCTTCTCCCAAACATACTGATGGGGGATTATTACCAGGAAGTGTCTATAGCAGCTCCTTCCACATTCCAGCTGTTCTCCAGCCGATGCAGCACTGCTGATCTTAACACGCTCTGGCAGTTTGTATGGGAGTTATAAAAAATGCAGCGGTTAAATGCTGCGTGTAGGACATTGTTAGGTTTGTGTTGCGGGTGACTTACCTGGAACTGCACTGAGCAGCTTCCAACTTGCTCACTGCATCAGTCACCTAAAGCAGAAAAATGACATTTGAAGCTGACCTGCACTTACACGGTTGCACCGTTGTTGTTCTTGGCCAGGACAAGGGCAGGGAAGAGAGTGAAGCCAAGAATATCCGAGTTACTGGTTCGCTTACTAAGCCTAGCTAGGAAACCCTTACTCTTTCAGGGCAACCACCACACATACACACACAACTCTTCCAGTGCTATTTCTGCAGGTAAAAATAACGACGCACAAATCTCCAAAATAAGTCCTCAACAATTTCACTACCCTTGAAGTCCTGCTTCATAGAACAGTTTGTTGTTGACTACAGCCACGTCTCATGAACTCCTCCTGCTGTCTTTGCATGTCACCGTTTTTCCACACCTGGTCTTCACAAAAGGTACAGCAAATTAAGCTACAGGTACTTCTCTAAACTTCGTGTACAGAATGGATTAACTCTACATCCATGAACGTTCTCAGTGTTCTTTCGTTCACAGTTTATTTCTGTAATTATGGATTTGATGTAATGAGTCTCCTTTAGAACACAATCCTGAAGGACCCTTCATTAGCAAAATGGTCAGACTGGTGTCATTCAGCATCAGGCAATGACCTCAGCTATTGTGAGCCAGCAGCAACATAAAAGCCCAATCGAGGGAAGGCAGATCAAAGCAGCTCTCTTAAATCACTCTTTGCCTGCTGAAATGTTCCAAACTAGAGACTTGTCACTTCCAGTCTTTTTCCCTTCCCCTTGTCTTCTGTTCTGAGAAGAAAACCTCTGGGCTGAGTACGTACTTACTCGATGGAAGGGCATGCTAGAAAGGAATCCAAGCAGTATCCCACTTGCACATTTGCTTACCCCTTTGCTAAGGCTGCATCCTAACTGTGAGTGCTTCCTCACCAGCATTCATACGCTTCTTTAGTTCCTGATTAGACTGAGAGCAATGTCGTGCTGCTGCTACAGAAGTAGTGGCTTGGCTAGTTAGCTCAAGAGGATAGTCTTTTTGTCCAGTATTACAGTTTTGGCCTTTTGTTTTGGTTGAGCCGGAGGCAGCTCACGTGCGCTCTAGAGCTTTAGTAATCTCCGCAGTTACACTAAAGCGCTGAGCTACAAAAACTGCAGCCGAGCTCCTGGTGTTTCCGTGTCTCCTGCACATGTGGAATACAGCTGTGCACACAGTTCCCAGGGCAGGCCTGCTAGCAATGGCATTTGAGGCTGGTGGTCTGACAGAACCCTATTCGTTTGGTCTGATGCTTTGCGCACTTCCTGTACCCACCTGGTTTTGTAGCTTCAATGGACCGAATAACATTAACATTATAAAAGCATAATTAAGCTCTTAAACTTGGAGAAGTTCAAGTTTACTAGTGTAAAGGACATCAGTGTTTAAGGAAGCTTCTGTTTCCGTCAGGCGTTCATACTTGGCTGATAGTATTAAACACAATACCGGAATATCTTCGTGCACTGATTTTGCATCTCTGCCCCAGCCATTTATCACAGTCTCTATAAAATGTGAAGCAATTTTGTTCTCATACCTGATTGATGCACATTACTGGAGTCCTGAATCTAGTGCTTAAACTGTGCAGCTGTGCTCCAAAAGCCTGCAAATACCGGGCCTTCACAACAGAATCCGAAACCCCAAATTCGCATCGAAACAAAGCAGCGATGGAGTCTATGACCACCAAGCGCACCATGCCTCTTGCGAGCAGCAGGGAAATCCTTTTGGTGATGCAGTTGTGAAAGGTCTCCTGCCATGAGATACAAACAGCCAAGCATCAGAACAGTCCAAATGACTGTAAAATCAACGTGGTAACTCTAGAGATCATCACCGACGCGCAAGCTGCTGGAGTTTCTAATCATAACCCAAGGTTGAAGACGTTTCAGTTTCACTAGTAACCGACTTAAATCCTTGTGGTTTTACTTTAAGAAAAACAGAGATCAAACTGCACTCAACAGTTACGTGCAGTGCTAACTTAAATCAGTGATGGACTGGCATTTCAACCTCTGAAGATTGCATCCTACACCATTCCAGCTTTGCAGGAGTGGATCTCACTGAAGGCTTGAGACTAGCACTTGATACTGAAAACAGAAGTCAGAGACTACTCTGCTGTTCCATTCACAACATGCCAACAGTGAAAGACACGGCTGCTACATCAAATCCACATTGATCAGGAGTCTCCTAAACATTAGTAGCTGCAACTTGCATCCTCCCTGTTTAAAGTTTTACTAATTGGATACTCAGAAGTCAAACATTTCAGTTGCAGGAAGTTTAACCAATAAATATTTTGTGGGGTGCGATTTCTATTGCATGAGAATAATAACAGTCATTCAGAGTGAAAGGTCCTTGCAACCCAGCATCTTGTCTTTAACTGTGGTCTACAGCAGCTCAGTCTAAAGGAAACAGGCTCGTCTTCTGGACATCAGGGATTTCAGTGCTGGCAAGAAAGCACTAATGCGAGAGTCACAGTTCTCCTGAGCAGTGTCACTTTGACATCTCGCTAGAGGTTCACAGCCGGGAGCATTCAAAATTACATATGCTCCAGCATTCCACTGCTTTTAACACTAAATTGCAATTCAGACCTGAGAATTACAATTGAGATCTATTCTACTAAATGAGCTGCTTTTTTCAAAGAAATAAATATATCTCAATATCAAAGGCTTTTTTTTAACTGGGGAAAAAATTACTGTGAAGAGTATGCAATTCCTTTTCATTCTGGAAAATCAATTTCTTTTGGTAAGAACCTCTTACTGGTACATTTGCAGGAAACTCTGCTGCACTTCAAACACTTCAGTGCTTGCATGGGTTCCTCCTGTTTGTACAAGACTCATTCTTTACAAGTGAACAAACAATGGGATTCTGCAGAATGAGGCAAGTAAAAAATAATGTGAAAGAAAATACAGAGTGTCACTGTGATTTGGTTTCTACTTCAGTTGTTGTGATCTGCCTATCCCTGAGGAGCAATATGTGTGTGGATACATACAGTTGGAATCTACACAGCAGCATATGAATTGCCACCATCTACTGCACTTTTGCAGGACTTACCAGCAGATGTAGTGTTTGAAGAGTATTTGAGGGAGATGTACCTACCACTGTAGGGCGATTCTCTCCTTTGTACAACAACATACTCTGCAGCTTCCAAAAACTACTATTAGAACTTTAATGTTTCCAGCGAAAGAGAAATGAAAAAGGGAACTCATCTGCTGCTTGGCCCACACAGTGAGTAAGATCATCTTGCACTTGCAAACTGGGATTAAAAAAACCAACAACTGGAGTGATTGAACAAGTGCTACTTTCAAGCCCTAGGTAAAACAGAGCTTACAACATTCCATGAGTGAAGGTCATTCTCATGGCTACTTAAGAAAAATCACAAACATTTGGGTTTAAGGCAAGATCACAGTACTGATGCTTCTTCTACCTTTCCCCCTCCAGTAGTGTCATATAGGCTGAGGGCAACTGAACTGCACTCCTGTGGTTATGCCGTGCCGGTGCCTATTCCAGGCCTGATTTTTTGGTGTCACTTCCTCCCACCTGCTTCATCTGCAGTTTAACAGCTCTGGTGTGATACAGATCCACACATCCTTTTGCCCATATATTGGCACCCTGTCTCCAAACCCAGTGAAGACCTCCTGAGGTCCTGCGGTAAAACTAACAGCAATACATCTGCTGCACTTTACTAACATAATGCCTTAAAAAATCCACTACCTGATTAATGCTAAAAAATATTACTTGTTTTTAACATCTTTCATAACAAATCACTGTAATAAACAGTTGTCTAACAGTAAATTGCAGAGATCAGAAAGTACCCATTACAGATCTTCACTTCTTGCCTTTTGAAAGCTCTTTGATAAGAATCACCCTGTGCTTACTGGATTATAGCGTAAGAATTCTGCATTCTTCATTTGTGCCACTACTTACTAGGTCTGCTGCATGCTCAATAAAAATACTGTTTCCAAATTTGATCTTCTGTATGACTTCAGCCGGGACATCTGCACGCAGCTTGTGCTGTTGATCTACGAGTTGCTGCAAACGTTTACTTGGGAATACGTCTTCTGTACAAATGTAGACAGCTCCTACAGTCAAAGAAACCACCTCTGCTGTTACAACAGGACACTTCCACACGTGGTTTTCTTAGCACAAAAACAAAAGAATACATTCTGAACTCAAATGCTTGACATAGACACCTGGAAATTTGTGTTACTTTTTCTTGCAGCCATGGCAAATCGATGATGAGCAGCAGAAAACCTACTCCCGTGACTTCCTGGTAGCTGCAAGGTTCTTTGCTGCTGGCACAGCTCCGTCTCTGCGCTCTCCACTAGGTGACACTCGTTTTGCACGGCCGCAGAAAGAGAGCGACACCACGCTGCACCACACAGCTTGTTTTGGCCAGACAACCAGGACACGGCACTACGCCCTGAAGAAAATGAACTATCCCAGCTAAACCCAGTATTGATCAGTATTTGGATCAGTTTTGTTTACTGGTTCTGGTTTCTTGTTTTTTAATGTACGTAAAGAGGGGTAATTATTGTCACAATTTGTGAAAGAGATTAAAGAGGATCACTCAGCCAATCTCAGCCCAATTAATTCTTCTAGGAAGTGGCAGATTAGGTAAAAGGCATCATACTCCAACCGTGTTACCGTGAGCGATGCCTGTAACTTTTAACTGTGGTTTCAGGCTAAGTAGGATGCACTACTGTTGAGAAAATTAGGCATGCACATCACAGGTGGAGAGAAAACAGAAACACACACTATATTTTCATTGCAATAACGTTACTGATATTGCAGAACTAGCCAGAACTATCAGCTAATACTTATAGAGTTACAGCTAAGGACTAAGTCCACTCACTGCAGTGGTTGAAGCTGCTTGGCACAACTTGGCAGCTGATGTGCTTGGCAATGGGAGACATCCTGAACAATTCCACCCCAGTGCTTCATCCCTATGATGGCCCTCCAGGGAGCAGAAAGTCCCATTTCCAGATGTAACTTGCAAATCCTCTACACTTTACACAGAAAAATAAAAAAAGAAACTATATCCAATATCAGAAATGTAAAGATCTCAGGACTAGATCAAGTGAAAATCAATGGTTACTTCAGCAGTAACAATACTTTGCTGACGGACACCTCTATAACACAGGTTATACACAGAGGATTCTCTATACTGAGTCTTCTACAGGAGACAAAGATGAGCCTAATTCTGATTTTTCTTAGAACTAAGCTTACATCTTCAGCTGAGCTGTACCCACTGTCACCATAAATTCTCACCTAAATGACCCTACCTCACACGTGAAACACTTTTGAACAGATACCATTTTCCAATACACAGTCTAATTTTTAAAAACTCAGCTCTCAGGTAAAGCAAGAAGAAATTACCATTGCCCATCAATTACAGAAACTGTGTAGACAAGTGAGAATTAAAAACCTTCCTTCCTCCATTACTGACACATGGAAAAATACTTCATCCTTGACTTCTGTGGGAGGTATTGAGGAGACTGACAAATCAACATTAAAACCTGATGTCTAATTATGAGACTAAAGCACTTAATATTCACCTGTCTTTGAAGATAAGTGAGTTGTCATAACCTAAATAAAACAAGGAGACTAGTGCAACGCAAACAGTGAAGCCCATGGCCCAGGTTATGAGGAAGTTGTCAACACTGACAAGTCAAGAATCAGGGTAGTTACCACTTTGGAGAAAGAAACTGAGAGACACTCTTAAGCCAGTTGTCCTCAGTGATCATATAAGCCACTTTCCCCCCAGAATCACAAAAACCAAACAGAAATCAGCTTATTTCATCAAATCCTGGTGCTTTACTTTTAGGCTGATAAAAGTGCTGAGCAGGTTGCTAACCAAAAACCACCTCAACACCAAACAAATAAAACCAAAAAACCACCAATAAAAACCACCCTCAGAGAAGGGCAAAAGTTTGAGTTGTACAAACATAATCTGTCAGGCACCAAACCATCTTGTTACCAAGAATCAGTAACAAACATCTTCTTCTGATGCAGAATTCTAATATGGATACGAGTTTGTCACATTAGATTTGTCTGTTACTGATGAGTATGAGCATATAGGATAAATCCAGCCAATGTGCTGCTGACCACAGCTGACATTCTTAGAATGGCAGAAAGATAACCTTGAGGCAAAGGATGTCCTATTTGCTTTGTTTGCTGCCAGCCTCCTAGCACTGAGAATTGTAAACCAGATTAGCACCAAGTGAAATGAAGTAAATGCACAATAAATCTGCACCATTTAAAGAAAAACATTTCAACTTCACCCCCTAAGAGCAGGGGGAGTTTCTAGCACTAAAAAAACCCCAGCCAACCACCCACCATAATTTTAAATTATTAGCAAAGACTTAGCACCAACACTAATGTTCTGTTGCTAGTGACAGACTTCTGTGACAGTTGCTAAGCATTGTTGTTCTTCTCCAGCTTCCTAAAGAATAAACTTCCTCAAGCTTACATAAGAGTTTAATTCCCGTGTTTCTCATCAGACACTCAAGACAGCCCTCACAGACTGTAGAGAAATCAAGGTTCATTTTCTAAGTGCTGCGCGAACAGCAGCTGCTGCTGTGACTATATGCAGCCTACCACACGGAAAGATACCACACAGAGTTAAAAGCTGCAAGAACTGGGGTTCCACCATTCCCTTAGCTCTCCAGCTCCTGCTGCTGGGTACTTCTGCCTTCTATACCTTCAAGATCCTCAGAGGTTCTGTCCACTCAGACGTTCCACAACACTCTGGTTCTTTTACAGGAACATCGACATGATGGCTGTTCTATCCCAGCTTTGGTGGAAACATCATAAACTCAGAATATTTTGACTTGGAAGGAATATTTAAAGGTCATCTAGTGCACCCCACCCTGCAGTGCTTAGGCATATCTCCAACCAGATCAGGTTGCCCAGAGCCCTGTCCAAACTGATTTTGAATTGGTCCAGCATCTTCTACCACTTCTCTAGGCAACCTGAGTCAGGAAGAATGCTTTGGTGTGGGCAGACAGGGAACAGACACGACAGAGCAATCCTATTGGCACCTAGTACCAGGTGTGTAAGAAACAAGAACCATCTTTAAATACAAGTAATGGAAAGACTTCCCATTTGTAGCCTTTACAAGGAAGGCTGTAGTGTGGGACAAGAGACAAGAGGCCATTAGGATGTTGGGCACCTTCTGTACTCCCTTCTGGTTTGTTCTTTCTTTCAACGTGTATTTACATTCAAACTATTTGCAGTAGTTAGCAGCAACATATGAAGGAATCAAACAAAATACATGAACTTCTGCTCTGAGTAATGATGTAACTTCAAGGAAGGCTACGTAAACCACTGGCTAATTATGACCTTTAGACGGGATCTTCATTTGGACATTCTGTGATTTTTCCACATGGGTGGATGTAGTTCAAGAAACAATTAAGTATCCTCACAACAAACTTCTAAGCTGCCAATTAAACAGCGTGCTGCATGGAAGGAAAAGCAAGATCACTGCTGAAGCACACCTACGGCACGCTGACAGGACACCAAATTGTAACACAAGTTTCCTCCCTTTCTAAGACAGCATAGAATACTTAAAATAATAATGCTGGGAGAAAATTACTGTGATAAATGGTTTAAAACCCCCAATCAAAGAATGAACCCACTTACTTGGGCAACACAGAAAAATCACAGGTACAAAGCATTAGATTTCTTCACTTGGTTTTCTATCAGTTTTAGTCTGTAAATCACTTTAATTATTGTTATAAAGCCGAATATTCTATGATATTTGAACCCCCCAACCAGGGGATATACACCACGTACCCAAACTGTTTGCAGAAAACTATCCAACAGGCTGTTCTGCTGTGGTTGTTACCTGAGGAGTCAGCGAGTGCTTATGGCAATAAGACTGTTTGCATGTCTGGGTGGCTCCTCGGTGGCACGCAGGTAGACAACTGGCAGGAGTAAATCTGCGCTGCGTGCTGTTGTGATGCAGGGCATGCGCTCAGCATGCTTTGCGTTCTCTGAAGATGCACTGCCAACTAACAAGCTCACTGCTGATGCTGTTGCAGAAGCCTAAGACGTGCACTGAATATGTGCCCCTGCTCTAGTGCACTGCTGACATTCTCAAAGACGGTACCTTCCTCAAACCGGCAAATGAGGCAGTATTTATGAGGCAGTACTTACCAGACTCTAATCCACCGTATTTGTAGGGGTACTGCACACAGAGGCACAGCTGTAAACCAATCTGAGTCTTCCCAGCAGAACTTTCTCCAGCAAGTTCTGTGATTCCCATGACAGGGATGCCACCTCTCAGCAAGGTATCTAGTACGGAACATCCTAGGCTTAGCTTCTGGTGTTGGGAGGTGAGATGGTCTTTATCCTGGTAAAGCTGAAGTGCTGCAGGGTTTGGGGTTTTTTTTTTTAATGAATAAAAAGGAAAAGTAAAAAGAATGAGTTTCATTTAGTATCTTTCTAACACATGATGATACAAACCAGATTTTTTGCTGATGGGATATTTTTCTAATTCAGCCTGGTCTTCCTCACCTCTCTTTCCATAGGACACACTAACTGAATGCCTGTTCAAAAACTGAGAGCTTATACTGAGCCCTTTACTCTTCTCAAACTTGTTTTCCTTGCTTTGCCTCAAAGAAGTCTCTATGGAATGCTACACTCTGAGAAAACATGGTGAACAAGGTTCAAGGGCAGCAGTTACAGAAATGGAAAGCAGCACAGCAGGCACCTGGCCAAGGCCTGAACACATATGCAAATCACAAGAAAATAAATTCTAAGTACCGAGCTGCCACCAAGTGTTTGTACAGGAGGAACTATTAGGTCCTACTTGGTTTATATCAGATCCATTTATAAGACAAGCCTTTTCTCTAGTTTTAGTCTAACAGGGAAAAGGAATCTTTTTTTCTCCCCCTCTAATCGACTTGACCAGGCTAGAGAATAATTTTGTCCTGTTTCAGGCAGGCTTGATCCTGAAAAATGACACCCATCCACTTCCACCTAGAAGTAGAGCCTCAGAGGAGCTGTCCTTATGGTAGACAAATCATTGCAGAACAAAACAAACCCACTTGTCATTCATACATAACTTATTTTCTTCCAACAGCAGCATGTTAAGATTTAAATGGAACACTCTCTGTGTTAACTACCTGTAAGCATACTGTTTCTCCTCAGGGTGTGAGAGACTGTTTTCAGTAAGCACTGGATATCTGCGCTGGGTAGCTTCATCAGTCTTTGCAAGTCTGCTCCAGAAAGATTTAAAATCTCTTTTACTGACTTTATGTCAGCTGAAATTAGAAGAAATTTTATAAATACTTTTGTCAGGATTACAGTCTCACGAATGAAAGAAAATGTCTTCACACTTTCTACTAATCAGTTGCTGGAGGTTTACGCACCCAGCATTACGGTAAGCTAGGCGAGCGACATTTACTATTGATGCATGGGCATGCACCATGCGATGGTTTGGTAATCATTACTGCAGCACGGGACGAAAGACATCTCTTCTGATGAGCCAGAAAACTTGCTGATGGCATACATAATTGCACCTTAAAACGTTAGTGCACATCTCTGTGCTTACACCAAGACACACAGTTACGTAAAGGAAGACACTATGGCGAGACACAGGCAAATTAAGTTACCTTTCTTAAGAGCAGCAATTACTTTAGGGTTCAAGTCAAACTGGTCCCAGTCCATTTCCTGAAACAGCACTGGAGTGAACTATCTATTATTAAACCAGATTTTGTCAGATATACACACAACACCAGCAAAAATGCATCATTCAATGTGAAAATCACTACAATAACTCAACACTACACAGAATCATAGAAACATCTAGTTTAGAAAAGACATTTAAGATCATGAAGCCCAACTCTTAACTCTGCCAAGCCCACCACTAAACCATGTCCCCAAGCTCCAGATCTACATGACTTTTAAATGTGCCCAGGAATGTTGATTCAAGCCCCTTCCCTCTTTCAAGGCCTGATGACTCTTTTGATAAATAAGTTTTTTCTAATGTCCAACCTATATCTGTTCTGGTGTAGTTTGAGGCCGTTCCTCTTGTTCTCTGGTTTCCTGCTGGGGAGAAGACACCAACCCCCACCTCTCCACAACTGCCTCTCAGGTAGCTGTAGACAGCAATAAGGTCTCCCCTCAGCTTTGTCTTCTTCTGACCAACCACCCCAGCTTCCTCAGCCACTCCTCACAAAGTTTGTTCTCTTCAAGGTTAGTTTTCTTCACCAACCTTACTGCCCTTCTCTGGATCTGCTCCAGCCCCTCAAGTTTCTTCTCGTAGTGAGGTACCCTGAACGGGACCCAATACTCGAGGTGTGGCCTCACAGTGCTGATACAGGTGGACGAATCACTTCCCTGCTCCTGCTGGCCACACTCTGATTCAATCCAGAATACCACTGGCCTTGGCCCCCTGAGCACAATGCTGACTCGTATTTAGCCATTGACCAAACAATCAGAGGTCTCTCTCTGCCCAGCAGCTTTCCAGCAACTCTGCCCCAGGCTGCTAAGAGGAGCCCTGTGAGTCTGTTACTGACAGTCCGGTTATTTTTACGGAGGACTGTGGAAGGGACAGGAAGTTACACGAGAAATATGGGCTAACGAGCAGCCCTTGTTGTAAGGTGACGGGGCGAAGCTCAGGGGCAGGAGCGGGACCCATTCAGACCAACGGGCCGCTACAGCCAGGAGCTGGGCCTTACTCAGACGGGTCATACCGGTGCTGCGCTTCGCCGTGACGGGTTCCAGACCATCTCGGACGCTCCGCTCGCACGAAGCCGCTACCTGAGGCGCTCGGCAGAGGAAGCCGCCCGCAATCGGGCCCTTGCGGAGCCTCCCGTGTCGCTGGGCACAGACTGCCCGCAGCCCACCCAGATGCAGGGACGAGGAACAGCAACGTCAACCCGCTCCCCACCCCCGCTACGAACTGCCCGCCAGCGCCGCCTTAGCCAATCAGCGTGCGTCTCGCCTCTTACGTCATTATCCGCAGGCCAATCAAAACTCAGAGCGACAGCTCTGGCGGGACAGACAATAGCAGCGCGCTTCTCCCGGAGGGCGGTGGAAGGGCCATCTGTTGGCCAGCTAAGCGCGCTCCCCGCCCGACTCTGCCTGCTGATTGGTTGTCACTCTTCCTCGAGCGCGGACCGCGGGGGGCGGGCTAAAGCGTGCCTGTCCCTCGCTTCCGGGTTGCCGGGCAGTCAGTGCCGAGCTCAGGGGCGGGGGAGCGCCGACGTGACGGGCTTAGAGCCGCCGGCGATACGCGATTGGCTGGAAACTCGGGAGTCAGCTCTAGATTGGGTGTCTCAGCGGGTGGGCGGGAACTGTCGTCTCTTGGCTCTCTATTGGCCTGTTGCCACGCCCGTTCCGAAGAGCCTGGGCGGTTATTGGCCAACGGCGGTGCCAGTCGAGGAGAGGTGCGGCGGGGAGGGGTGGGAGCGATAGTGGAGGCGGAGGGGGAAGATGTCGGGCTGCGAGGCCCGCGACGCCAAGAAGCTGGTGCGGTCGCCCAGCGGGCTGCGCATGGTGCCCGAGCTGCGCTCCGCCCGCAGTCCCTTCGGCCTGGATGAGCCGCCGTGGGTGCCCGACAAGGAGGTACCGCGGGGAGTGGGGGGCGGTTCCAGGCAGCTCCGTGGCCCGACTTGGGGGGACAGGCGGGCTGGCTGGGTTCGTCTTCCCGCACCGCCCCGTCGGGCAGCGGGTCGGGATTCAGTTATAAACCGCAACTTTTGTTCCTTTTAGTGTCTTGGACTGGCTAGAGGGGAGCGTGGCTGGAGCTGCAGGGCACCGCAAACGCAATTAGCGGGGGTCTTGATGGGCGCAGGGCGCCGGGAGCTGGGTAGGGCTGGAGGTTAGCGAGACTTCCCCTGCAGATGCCTGTCCAGGCCGATCTGACCGCGGCATAGATTTAGCGCTTGTCCTTTTATTTTGTAAGGCGGCAGGGCTGGGGTGGGGTTAGGATTAGGAACCCCCCTCCTGGCCGCCAGAGTGAGCGCTGGCTGGTTACAGGGGTTCTCACCCGCTCCGGCTGTTTGCACTTCGCTTTTCAACTTCTTTACAGCTTTATGTGGAGCTGCTGTTCAGGTGGTCCCTGGGACCACGGTGTCGTGTTGGTTGTCACGCAGTATGCGTCGTCTGTTGCAGACCCCGCAGCTGGGTGCCGATGCCCCTGGAATCCACTGGGTGTTGACGCACCGCCAGCGCTCTGTGCCGCTCACACGGCCCTGGAGCCAGTGGTGCAGGGGAGCTGGTGTGAACTGGAGCAGGTGGCCACTGACAACCGCTCTGTGCCGGATCCTGACGCGGCTGGTGTGTTTTGCATGGGAACACCGTGTGCTCCCGGGTTAGGAACGAGGAAGGAAGTTTGTGCCCTGCACGGTGTCTCTTGAGGCAAAAAGTTCTGTGTGGAAGTGCTGGTTGTGGAGTGGCTTAGCTGGCCCAGCTCCTGTCGCTCGCACTGACCCCAGCGGCGATAAGTGGTGACAGTAGTGAGCCAGTTGCTGGGTTTGTCCAAAACAACAACCCTTCTCGCAGAAGAACTTTGCGATCTTGTGGGAACAAGTGGTCTGCTGTCTCGGGGGAGTTTTCTCAAGTTATCCTCTTCTATATTTAGAGAGTTTTAAAAACTCCTCCCTGGCCTCTTGAGCAACTGGTTTATCTGTCCTACGCGAAGTGTACGTGAGACAGAGCTTTTGGTGTCTGGGGCCCAGCATCACGAAGGTACCAGTGCTCAGCTCTTAGGGCTGCTCACAGCTGTCCCTGTGCATGACAGCCGAGCTGGGTGTCTTGTAGGAGGACCATGTGTTTATCAGGGAGCTTATGGTAAAGTCTGAGCAGTTCCTGTGCAAGTGCTCCCGTTGGCCTTGTGCTGAGCAGGCTGCTTGTGCTGAGTCGATGCCATGTTGTGCCCTGTGCGCATCAACCTGGGCCAACTGAAAACCTGATTCCTGCCATGGCCAGCACTGGCCGTACTTTCTGTTATACTGAAAATAGTCTTTTCCTGACCCTCTGCAATGAAGTATTCTATTCCAGCAGTCCTTGATTATAGCAGTATTGTTTTAAAAACACCTCTCTGAGGTCTCTGTAACTCAGTCCATATATACATAGTACCAGCTTCACAATGAAGGTTGCTTAAGGGTTTATTTACTTGGACATGTTTAAGAATTAGGTCTGTATATTTTAGATAAACGAGTGTAATGTGTGCTGCTGCTGGTCCAAGTTTCATATTGCAGTTGGACTGCAGGCACTTGGTCTTCTTAAAATCCAACTTTTCCCGTGCAGTCTCTTCGTCAGAAGGCCGGTGCTGTTGATTTGTGACTGAATGTTGCCCGTGCATCAGACTTGCTGTTCAGAGGAAGTGTATCATGCAATTGTTTTGAATAGATTTGTTCATTCAAATTCTTGCATTATTTTTATTTTGTAAATTGTTATTTTACTGGATTTATTTTTTTGAAGCGTGTTGAAGTTCGGGCATGCTTTTGGTTACTGGTTACCGAATGCTACAAACTCTTTCCTTAAATAAATGATATCTGGTACTTTAGGGAGTTGTAAAGTGTAAGGCTGAAGCAGGACTAAAGAAAAGTTTTTGTTTGGCAGTCTCATTCATAACAGAAATAATGAGTTGAGGTGGGCAAGTTGTGAGGTTGCCTTGATCATTATTACATTTGAGACAGAGCTTGGAAAGTTGCTTAGTTCGTGTGTTGGTTGCCAGCAGAGCTCAGCCTATGTCCAGATGAAGGGAACCTGGGACCAGAAATTGAGTAAAACGTGTCAGAATGCAGAGGTGGCCAAACCTTGTGACATCCTTGTGTGTGGCACAGGAATGCTGTGTGCTTCAGAGCTGGGCTATGGGAGAGGAGCTGGGAGGTGTGGTAACAGTGATTTGCTGGAGCTCCTGGATCACTGCAGGAGGAAACAAGCTTTCTATCCTCTGCTGGCTCAGGCTCTGAGTTGGCACAGGTTGTGTGACAGGCTGAGCTCGGGCCACGGGCAAACTCTTGTAACTCCAGCAATGAATTGTCCTTGTACAGCTGTAACTGGCAGAAAGCATTGAAAGCTGTATCAGCCTTCTGTTTGCAGTGGTGTTTCCACCCTGGCATCAGCTGTTTTCGTCAGGATGTTAGAAGGTGTGATCTGATGAGCTTGTGAACCAGCTCACTGTATTAACCAGCTCAAGCAGGGATTATCTTGCATCACTTTGAGTCAGTTTGCTGTTGTAGATGCACACAAAGCCCCTGAAGCATAATTATAGCTTCCTGTCCATCTACAGAGCCCTCACCTCTAGCAGGATCCAGAGTTTTCTCCAAATTTGTTCTCACACCTCAGCAAATGTGTGGGAAGTTCTGCTCTGTTTGTAATGAACTAGCTCCCAGTCTTCTAACATGAACACTAAGATCCAACAACTACTGGATGTTCTTCCATTCTCCTCCCACAATATGAAGTAACCTGCGATCAGTGGAATTGTATGTGAATGAAGGCAGTGTAGCTTAATTCATTACATGTGCACTCTCCAGTGATGGCAGCATGTGGATGAATAGGAAGAATTGACCTTTCAAGATGTTCTTCAGCAGAGATCTCTTCCCAGCCAAAGGAGAAGCTGATGTTGTGCAAATGGATTCACTTCGTTCTGGTTACTTAAATCAGAATCACAGAATTATTGAGGCTGGAAAAGACCTCTAAGATCGTCAAGTCCAGCCTACGACCACAATCGCCTAGACCAAGGCACTAGGTGCCACACCCAGTCTTTTTCTTAAATGTGTCCAGGGATGGGGATTTCACCACCTCCCTGGACAGTCCATTCCAGCGTCTGATTGCCCTTTCCATGAGGAAGGGCTTCTTAATATCCAACCTAAACCTCCCTTGGTGCAGCTTCAGGCCCTGCCCTCTTGTCCTATCACTTAGAATCATAGAATCATTAGGGATTGGGCAGGACCTCGAAAGACCATCCAGTCCAATCCCTCTGCCACAGCAAGATCACCCAGACCAAGTCATACAGTTAGTCTGGGTTAGAAGGGACCACAGGATCATCCGGTTCCAACTCCCCTTGGTGCCTGGGAGAGGAGCCTGACCTCCAGCTGACTGCAACTTACCTTCTGGTAGTTGTGGAGAGTGATAAGGTCCTCCCTGAGTCTCCTCCAGGCTAAATAACCCCAGCTCCCTCAGCCTTTCCTCATCAGTCTTTCCCTCCAGTCCCTACCCCAGCCTCATTGCTCGTCTGGACCCGCTCCAGCACCTAAATCTCTTTCTTGAAGTGAGTGGCCCTGAACTGCCCCCAGTCCTCGAGGGGGGCCTCACCAGTGCCCAGTACAGTGGGAGAATTACATCCCTAGTCCTGCTGGCTACACTATTGCCCTTTTGTGCTGCCTGGGCACACTGCCGGCTCATGTTCAAACAGTTGTCTAACCAATACTGCTCGGTCTCTCTCTGCCAGGCCGCTCTTCAGCCACTCATCCCCCAGTCTGTAGCTGCAGGGGGTTATTGTGGCCAAAGTGTAGGACCCTGCACTTGGCCCTGTTAAACCTCATCCCATTGGCCTATACCCATTGACTCAGCCTGTCTAGATCTCTTTGCAGCTTCTTCCTCCCCTCCAGCAGATCAACACTCACCACAAACTTGGTGTCATCCGCAAAGTTACTAAGGGCAGGTTTGATCCCCTCATTCAGGTCATCAGTAAAGGTGCTGAATAGAGCTGGGGCCAGTAGTGATCCCTACGGGACACCAGTGGTCACTGGACACCCAACTGGATGCAGCACCGTTCGCAACCACTCTCTCTGCCCGCTCACCCAGCCTTGGGGAAGGAGTCTATGCAGCGTCTGTGTGTTAAAACAGTTTTGCTGTAGGGAGATGCCACTCTGTGGTGTCTGCTGTGTCTGCCATTGGACTTGTGGGTTGTTTGTGACTGCTCCGTGTATCGGGGACTGTCGGCACGGTAGGTTTGAAATGCAGGAAAGCTTTCTGTAGAGTGTTTGTGTTAAATAAGAGGATGGATAGACTTGTTCCTTTCCAAAAAGCAACTCGTTAGTTTAGTGTAACGTTGTGTATGAAATCTATTTAGGACTTCTATTCAGAAGAGACAGCGTTTCTCCCTAGCTTGTGGCTTGTGCTTTGTAATTTCTGCCAAAAAAATGGCAAAAAGAAGTCCAAGCGAACATGTTTTGATTAAGAAAATGAATCATAGAATCATAGAAACATCACGGCTGGAAAGGACCTCCAGGGTCATCGAGTCCAACCTTTTCTCCTAGTGTCTAACCGCTAGACCATATCCCTAAGTGCCGCATCCACGAGTTCCTTAAACACCTCCAGGGATGGTATCACAGTATTACCAAGGTCGGAAGAGACCTCATAGATCATCAAGTCCAACCTGTTACCACAGAGCCCAAGGCTAGACCATGGCCTCAAGTGCCACGTCCAATCCTGCCTTGAACAGCTCCAGAGTTGGCGACTCCACCACCTCCCCGGGCAGGCCATTCCAGTGGCCAATGACTCTCTCAGTGAAGAACTTTCTCCTCACCTCAAGCCTAAATTTCCCCTGGCGCAGCTTGAGGCTGTGTCCTCTTGTTCTGGTTAGGCTCCTGGTAGAGGCAGTACCTGCCAGAATTGCTGCCAGGTCCAGCTCCCTGACAAACCATTAAGCTACATATGTAGAAAATTTTAAGAAGAGTGAGTCAAGATCAGTGTGGAGACAAGCATGATGTGAGCCAGAGAGCGCCCAGTGTTACAGAGATGACACCTAGGGAACGCTTAGGATCCGTTGCACTGGAGGTTCCTCATTAGCAAATGTGAAAATAAGATTTTCCACAGGCATGGCAAAAAGAGGTGGTCAGCTGCCTTACTTCAGAGCGTTGTTTGGAACAACGCAGGACCACCTCAGGTTCTCTCTGTGTGGAATTTAGAAGCACGGAGCTTATTGTGTGACAACTACTGCTTTGTAGTCTGTTACCCCGTAACGTCCTGTTACAGTGGCTGCACTTAATCTCTGATTTATTGTACTTCTGTTTAATGATGTAAGAGCACTGGATTATAAACAGTCTTCTACTTCAGAAGAACTGGAAGTTTCTAGAGAATTTTTAGTTTGGCTGCTGAGAGGTATTTTTGGTGGCAGTTGTTGAACTTTTGTGACAGTGACTGAGTATCAGATGATGTTTAAGACCCTGAAACAGGTGAAAAAGGATGTTGTATCTGGAAGGAATGTGTAGAAGATAAATGATTAAATATTGAAATATGTTAATTAAAGCGAAATGTTGATTACTATGTGCTTAGCAGATAGCACCTGCTCAGCTTGGGGCACTCTGCTGTGGTCTAAGATAGTCTGGTTTGATGAGTTCCCATTTCTAGAGTTATAAAGCTTGCTGCAGGATCTAGCCATATTGTCCTGATTCAGGTATTTGGCTTAATTTTGTGTTAATAGTTACAAATCAATCCAATAATAACTGCATTATAAAGCCTCAGAGTGGGTTTTGATATGGTGGATAAAAATATGTAAAATATTAGTGAACAGCCATTGATTTAATGGCTGAGTATCATCCCTTTGGAAGGTGAATTTCTATACAGAAAACCCTGTCTGATGATCACTGATCACTTGTGGTGGTTTAGAAAATATAAACTGTCACCCCTGAACCTCTGTTGTGAGAGAGAAACTTCAGGTCTCTCCTGGCTTTTCCTTTGGGAAGAGTGTGGGTGTAAGCTTGTTTTAGGAGAGATATTTCAGGAAATGACATTTGTAGCTGGAGTAAGAATTAAGTCTTAGTGGCTTGGAAGAAAACCAAGTATCTCCTAGCGTGTTTCAAAAATGCGTTAAGTGCTGAGAGCGTTCAAATACGTAAACAGTGTTTTGGAGAGTCAACAGGGCACTGCACTGCGACTTGGTGAGGGTGACGGTTTGTGTAAGCAGAGTTGACTCCTCTCGGATATACGGCTGTCAGGATACCCACACATAATTAAGCGTGTTAAGTGCTTCCGAAATGTAGTTTTCACTGCTGGCAAGATGTGGTTTTCCTTAGGGTAAGTGAGTTTGGCAGCTTTTCTTGCCTTACAAACAGCAATTATGTTGTTTTGCTGCATCAGTATTCCGTGAAAGCCATCCATGGTTAGAAAGGATGGAAATTTGCTGGAGGTGTTTCTTGTTAGGGTATAAAGCTCAGCCTGTGTATGTGCTGGTGGGGTTAAAGGTTTGGAAATCTTGTAGTTTAATTTTAATTTGTACTGTTTTCTAGTGCCCGAGATGTATGCAGTGTGACACAAAATTTGACTTCATAACTAGAAAGGTAAGAGAGATCAATGAAGTGTGAAGCATTAACTGTTGTGAAATACTGATACGAGTTACTTCTGACCTGAAATGTAGAATTCTACTTTCTGTAGAATGGCTTGCAGCAGCATTTCCGATTCAAGACTCGGAGTGCGTAAACTGTTGGGCTCGCTGTCTAAAGAGAAAATGCTAATGTTGTGCTAGTTCCGTGGCCATAGGCAGGCCACTGTGGAATGTGTGCTGCTGCGCAGAATGGTGCTGACATTGGTTTCTGCATGGGGAAGGAAAGCAGCAGCATCCCAAAACCAGTGAACAGTTATTTTTGCAGGGAATATGGTTCATTTGTGTAACTACATCGATACGCTCCTAGCGTGCACTTGTGAAAGTGAAGGAAGAAGTGGAACTTGTAGCACTGACATAGTCAATGGATTCTAACTCGTGTGGAGGGAGAAGGAGGACAAATTGAAAAACAGGCATATGTTATACCAGATAGGATTAAATTGTCAGGCATGAAGAGCATTAGGATGTCAGTTAGTGATAACAGAACAGTTATTTCAGTTGGAAGGGACCTGCAACAATCTAGTCCAACTGCCTGACCACTGTGGGGCTAGCCAGCCTAAAGCATTGTCCAGATGCCTCCTAAACAGAAGGGCTGTGGGCACTGACCACTCTTCAGAAAGTCTGTTCCAGTGTTTAACCTCTTGTTTAGTGGTTAGACCCTTCCTAAAGTCCCTGATGCAGCTTTGAACCACTCCCATGTGTCCCATCAGCAGACATCAGGGAGAAGAGCTCAGCATCTCTCACTCTCTCCACTTCCCCTCTGTCATGGACAGTTCATGCCTAGTTCTTGTTTTCACTTGTTAGGAACATGGTGGTTGGTCCATTTGATTGTTTTGGTTGACAAGCACCAATTCATTAGACTGCTGTGTTTTACTTTGGGAAGTAAATGGAGATAGCCCTGGGAACTAGGTAGCCAGAATTTTGCATAATTTTGGAAGGAAAGCCCGACTGGCCAAAACTGCGGGGTATCAGTTCATAGTATCAGACTGTTCAAACTTGGCATGAGCCACGCAGTGGTTCCTGCTTGCCTGGGAGTACTTGTTCTGACAAGTGAAGTTGCCCTCGGAAGACTTGTTGGGATTGTCACACCCCACAAGCCACTTGGTGCAGATTTAGTACCTGTGAGACACATTGCAGTACCAGTTCTGATTTTGCAACTTTGGACTTGTTACTGTGCTGCCTGGAATTTCTGATAAACAGCTCTTAGTTCTTCACTACAAAGATTTTACACTCTTTTCTGTGCGCAAATCTCAAGAACAAGTTTTAAGGGAGAAGGATGGCACCTCCAGTCGAGGTGTCCAAACATAAGAGTTTGTACTGTTTGCTTGGGAGAGGGAAGGAACCTAGAAACCACTCTGCTGTGTGTTTAGTACCAGTACGGTGAAGGAGATGCTGAACACTGGAGAAGTCCCTTCAGTGTCTTCTCTGGCCCGCTCTAGGTGTTGACCGGGTGCCAGCAAAGGCCTGTAGTGCTGCTGTTCATACTGTGCTCAGTCTTCAGAGGTTAAGTATAGAATAGGGGGAAGAAGAGTTCCTTTACCCAACACTTACATGTTTTATACCCGAGAAACACTTCCATCTTGGGAACAGTAGTTCCTTTGTAAATAAATAAACAGACAGGATGTTCTCTCCCATCAGCATCACTGCCGAAGGTGTGGGAAGTGTTTCTGTGACAAGTGCTGCAGTAAAAAAGTGCCTCTGCCTCGCATGTGCTTTGTGGATCCCGTGCGCCAGTGTGCGGAATGTGCCCTCATCTCTCAGAAGGAGACAGAGTTTTACGACAAACAGCTCAAAGTGCTCATGAATGGTAAGGGCTCTCTCTCTGTGTATGTGTGTGTGTGTGTGCTGGTTGGATCTCATTTATATTTATTCCAGTCCTGTGTTAAAAATTGGATAAGCAGCAAGAACAATGCCTCTTGTCAAAACAAGGTGCAGTTTTCTCTCCTTTAAATAACATCTTGGTGCTGTGCTTCTTGTTTGCTAGTTCATTGTTACCAATTTCACTATAAAGTGTAAACTTCTACATGATGTTTACAAAGAGTGATTTAAAGGTAAAGGAATTTTTTAACTCCTCTGAGAACAGATGTGTGTGGAGTTGGCATTTTTCTTAAAATAATGCATCTTTTATCCATGTTCTTACTACATTAAATGAAGACAAAAATGACTTTACAATAGAGATATTTTAATAATTTCTAACAAGATTCAGTTCTTGTTTCAGGCTTTGTCTGAGAGCTTTGATCTTGCCCATGGCCTACAGCTGTGGTTGATGGCAGATGATCATGGATGCTCAGTATTGCATAGCATTCAAACGACATGTGGTGCAGAAATTCATGTTCCAATTAGGTTAAGAATGCTGTGTCTTCGGTTTTTAAAATATTCTGTGATTGCCTTTTGGTGGACTCTCTGCTCTCAGCATGATGGCAGTGTGTGTAGTTGGTAAGACAGACCACACATCTGACCAGTGTGAGTGTTCCCAGGTTGATTCTAGGTTCATAAATGTTCATCCCTGAACCTCGCTACAGGTTCATCCCTGTAACACACCAATGATTCTTCACGCTTCTTTGCCAATGAATATGTAGATTAAAATAAGACATTTAAGACTGAACTTGTCCTGCTTGCATTTGTGTTCTGTAAGTAAAGCCCAGAGTTGTTCCTGACTTGCTCTACAGCCACGGATCTCAGTCAGAGAGGTGGTAGTTGTGATGTCTTTTGCAGTTTGGCTCTTGGTGCCTGTTTTACAAAATCAGTGGCCTGGGGTCCCTGCTGAAAGGTCATTGTGACTGTATAGAACTGTGAAATGGTGAGCGAGGTGAAGTTCTCTGAGGCTATGTGGAGCTTTGGATTATGGATTGCAGATTGTCTGGCAAGACCGTTTGCTGTTACTTCTTTAATTTCCCACACCAGCTGTATTGAGAGGAGGTAATACAAGGAGTGTGAGGCATGGAGGAAATAAAGTGGTTGGGCATGTAGTCTGCTTTAAATTATGAGTCACTTCATTGTGTATCTGAGATGACTTCCCTGGTGTCAAAGCTGCTGTTTTGAGCAGGAAGAAACATAACATGAGGGTTGAAGTTCATTGACCTCAAAGTAAGGCTGAGATAGCCTTTAGTAATGAAAACCAGGTGTCTTTACTACTCACATCCTGTAGTTAGATCCTACTGACAGATGTGCTTTTGAATACTGAAATGATAGTTTCCATTATGGTGACAAAATAGGGTCTTTAATTGCATCTCAAAATCTGTTCCCATTTTTAAAAAAGTACTTTTGGATATGGCCTACGTTTCTAGCATGTTGTGGGGAAATGACATGGCGATTATCAAAGCATGATGATTAAAGATGGGCTGATGTTAATCAGTTTAACTTTTCAATTAGTCTCTTAATTCACGCAATTCGGTGTATAGGTGCACTATGTAAAAATTAATTAAACTTGTTGGTACTTGGATGTTCCTTCCTAAACTCTGCATTACTATATTAAAACATTTCTTCTCAGGTGCTACCTTCTTTGTAACTCTGGGATCATCTGATAAATCTGAGCTCATGGTTTGTCGACTTTCCAACAATCAGAGGTGAGAAACAGTGATAGAAACTGCAATTGTAAACTGTATTATTGCTGTACTGACAGCTGTGCTGCTAACCTGATAGCCAAAACAGTAGTCACAGGCAGTGAGGCTCCTTTGAGACAGTAATTGGACTGTAAGGAGATAGGTATGACTCTATTGGAGTAAGTTTGTTTGCTGATGGAGCAACACTAGTAAAATTTGGTTACCAAAGCAAACATTCTGTGTTAATTCCTGGGAATTTGTGCAAAACATCCCTTGCTGCATCCTTGGTGAGGAGTAGAAGAATGAGTCCGCAGCCTTCACCACATTTCACATTGCTCCTCTGCCATGAGAACACAGGCTGCCAGACTTTCACGCAGTTCCTGTGTCTGCTTTGGCTGCCAGATGTTTGGCTGCTGGCGCTTCTGAGCTTTGCAAGCTTGTGTTGTTTGTCAGCAACTCTGGGCTTTGCAGGCTTCCTGCTGTCAGCAGCTAGTGGTGTGGGGCAGAGTGGAATGGCTTTGGAACGGTGAAGCTCCGCTCGCTGCTAGTGCCTGTCAGTGCTGCTGGAGTACAGTGGTTTTGCCAGCTAAGAGGGGGCAAGGGAAAATCTGTAACAGCTGAAAAAAGCTGATTTCTGAACAATTCTAAAAGCGCGCTGTATTGTTTGACATCACAGCCAAAGCACTACTTGGTCATCCATCCCTAGAATTTGGTTGGCTAGAGCACGTCAGAATCTGCAGCCTCTTCTTCCCCCAGATCTTTGAAAGAATGCCTTTAATATTGGAAAAGGTGTCCTGGCAAACTGAAGTATCCATTTTGTGTGGGTTTTGTTGTGTTTTTAAGTGAAGAACTTGGCTGAAAAGTCAGTTTTTTCCTACTTGATTTTTCTCTCCTCTCATACCCCAAAGAACATATTAGTCACCAGGAGATTGTTAATTTTTTACCTTTGATTTGAACTTGATATTGTAGAGAAAGCACCATTTAAAGAAAACCCACTTGCACTTGTTTTTTTATTATGTAGATACCTGGTTTTGGATGGAGACAGCCACTATGAAATCGAAATTGTACAGATTTCAACTGTTCAGATACTGACAGAGGGATTTACTCCTGGAGGTAAAGTTTTCATTGACTGCAAATTCAAAATTTAATATATTTTTTTTCTTAAAATACATTCATTTTAGTTGTTATTGTTTAGGCTGGACAGTGCATTTCTGTAACTTAGGTGTAACTGTTTAGTTAGAACTGCTGTCAGAATGGAGTGCAGTGGATGGAACCATGTCCGTGTAGCTACTGGGATTTTGGAAAAAAGCTTAAGAATCAATAAATTGTCTTACAACTGTAATATGAGAGCGCTTCTTGATAAACTTGAGTAAAGGTGGTCATTGTCTGCTCTGATCCCTTACTGATTTAGAAGCTCGTAGGAGAAAAGGGCTAGTCTTTGGTAACTTCCATTTTGGAATCCAGCTGGGATTCCTGTTCTACTGGAACAAACAGTTGTGAGAAGAGTGAGAGAAGCTGCGGGGAGAGAAATAGGTAATGAAACTGCGCTTTCTTAATTTAATTCGAGATGGAGTGGCAAGATGAAACCAGTAACGTGTGACTCAGAGTGCAGCCACTTACTGCCTCATCTTTTACCAGATTGTAGAGTATTTCAGGATCAACTTACACATGATTTCACTGAAATGAGAACCAAGGTCAGGAATTTTACTCATTGTTCTCTGTCACTGCTGGACGTTTCTAACTGGAGAGCCTGTCTGTGCAACATTCAGTCAGTACAGCATGTTAACATTTTTAATAAGCTTAACTGGGTATTCAAATCAGCAGCTGAGTTACTTAATGCACCTGTAATTCCTTGTTCACTACTCTTCTGACTGCTTTATCTTTTTTGCCTGCCTGCCTTCCTTCTTGATGGTAGAAAAAGATATTCACACTTACACCAGCCTTCTGGAGAGCCAGCATATTACTGAAGGTATCACCAGTACCTTTGAGCATGACTCACCTAAGCATGTTGTCATGGTCTTACTCCCCTCTTCCTCTGCAGGGCTAGTGTTTGTGCTTGATCTATGGCTGTTCAGTTTAAGACAAGTCTGACATGTATCTGCTCCTTCCCATCTGTCTGCTTAATAAAGTGAGAATGAAAGTTTTGTGATCTTTTGGAGGAGGACTAAAACCCAAGGCCTTCTTTAGACAGGTGCTGCTGCTAGGAGAGGGGGAGATGAGAAAGGGTATTTTTAGTGGTGCAGAGAATGATGCAGCACCTGCCTTAGCAGAGGGGTGTTGAACGGTGTTCACCAGAAATGACAGCACTTCTTGAGTGCTGTCCGGTAAGGCTTTGCACTGAAGAAACAGAGCTCATGGATTGTGCTTACATTTCTTAACAAGAAGTCTGTCTTCTTTTAATGTAAGGTGTGGTCTGTCTGAGTCAGTATTGTCCTGCAACATCCCACAGGGGCAAACCAGCCAAGGCTGTAGGAGTTTGACTTCTACTTGAAGCAGTTCCTTAATCTGTTAGTCTGGCCAGGTAGATGCAGGAGAGTGAGTAATGTTGATGGATTTCGGTTGAACCTACAAGAGGAGCATATGGCTGCTTTTACAAACTCCAGTATGAGTTTTGATCTTGTTGCTTAGATGGAGATTGTCTTTGGTTTCTTGGCCCTCTCCTGCAGACACTGTTGAAAAACAATTTTGCAAGACGTGATCGTCTGCGCACGGTGGTGTTCCTGGAACGTAGTCTGTGCTTCAGGAGAGAATGCCAACTGTGTGCGCTGTTCTAAACAAACCTTTTGTTTCACTTCTGTACTTTTGCTCTGGTTTATCTTTAGTCTCTGTGCAGCCAGAGGAAGAGAGATCCAAACATCTCACTATAGCACTGTGTGGCAGTTTCCTTCAGGAAGTAAATTAATTTGCTAGCTATTGCCTAGTCTTGCGTAAGTGTCTTTCAACCTTTGTCCGGTTTGGAGGGACTTTGACTTCTGTGCCAGACTTTGTATCAAGGAGAGATTCCCCCCGAAACAAGTCTAGGTGGACACTAGCAATTAAATTTACAAATTGCAAGGTACAGTACGAGGCTGTAGCATCTCCTCCAGAGAAGACATGGCAATAATAAATTTGGGCGTTAGTGTGTGAGACTTCACTGGATTTCCTGTAGAAGTTCTGCCTTGGCAATTGCCAGCGAGAATTAAATGGCACCGAGTCTGCACGTTCTGTGATCTTGGCACTAACACCAGGATCACTACCTCCTCTGCTGCAGCAGCTGTCCGTGCACCTGCAGTCACTTGTGCTTTAGGTGACAAGCTTGTTTTCTTCAAATGTCCTCGCTAGCTACAAGTTGTGTGTGTTAGTTAGAAAAACCTGCTGCGGTTCAAGGTTTTGTTTCTCTTCCCAGGAGGCAATACCCGTGCCATAGGGATGGTTCTGCAGTACAAGGTGCCAGGGTCAGAGGAGCTAACACAGATGAAATTCACAGCTGGTGAAGACTTCAGCTGTAACAAGAAGCTGTCAGCAAGCTGGCTGGCAGCCATGCATAAGGTAAGCAAAGAGGCAAAACTTGGAGAAGACAAGAAGTGTGCTGTAGCACTAAAATATGCAGCCACAGGAGCCTTTGTTTTTGCTTTAACTTTTTTTTAAAGGATTTTAAGGCCTTGCTGAGAAAACATGATTTTAGCTTTTTGCTCAGATACCTGAAGAACCACCGACGTGCACGGCAAAGAGTTTCCCGAGACTGTTCTGTTAGGTGAAAAGAAGCAGGAATTAAGACTTTCTAGTCCCTTAGGTTTTGTTACTCCCTGACAAATATGCATAATGCAATACTCTTCTGAACCTAAGCTCAGCTAATTGTTTTTGCTACTTTAGGAAGGTTCAAAGAAGTTGGTTTTTTTTTTTTTCCCTGAGAGTAGGAAGAGAGATGGGGGCAGGACCCTATGGATGACTCTCATCTTCTGTTGCTAGGCTCTGTACGGGTCATGAAACTGAAATTTCACATTCACCAAGTTATAGTACACAAAAAACAAAACCACCCCAACTAGATCTGGAACTTTGGGTCAATTTATAATTGTATGTATAATTGTAATGTATAATCTCTCCACATGCAAGTGTGTGGCTGTTTGCTTCTGTATGGCATTGCTAATCTCCAGCCCCGCTAACCCCAGTGTTCAACACCTTCCCTCCACTGGTGTGTCTCCTCTGACAGGAGTTCAGCTCAGTTCTGAGGTACTTGCTCAGTCCTGTAAGACTCCCAGAGATCCTTGTTAATGGCTTGTAAAAGAGGTTGCTGCTAGACATCTTCTTTGTGCCCACTGCAGGGAGCTGGCTGGTACTGCTGTCAGAGACAGGACCTCAGAAAACTTGGCATAGAGAAGTCAGAAGGGTAGGAGGCTACAAAAAAAGTCTTAGAAATACTACTCTTGAGATTTTTCAAGGCAGTTTTGATTAGAAATAACTGTTTCTGACCAAGAGGACTATTTATTGGTTAGAGGAAGAATTTAAACCCTTGTGCTTAAAGGACATTTTTCACAATGAACTTCTGCTTTCACATTAGGCCACAAAACTTCTCTATGAGTCCCGGGACCAGTAAGAACAGCAAACCATTGGTCAGTTGAAGGAAGGAGGACACCAGCCTCCATGGACCCAACTCTGACTTTCTGCTCATTTGGTAGCTGGTAACTTTTGCTGTTCTTGACCCTCTCTCATTCCAGTGCGTTTCACTCTGTAAGAATTGGCAAATCCGACATGAGGATTTTTTTGAACCATGAGTATTCACTATAGTGTGCAATATGTAAACATTAATGCTTTAAACAGCCTCACCTTTTAAGACTTTGTATATTTTGTTAAGCCTTTATTGGCACTTAATCTGAAAGTGACCTGCACTACAGCTAATGTACAGCACAATTTTTGTAGTAACAATTATATTTACTGTTTGCTACAGAAAGCAAACAAATGTATGTGTCTCTGCTGCAGAGAATAGCTTTTCGGTCTAGATCTCAGGTTTCCCCCCTCTATCCAAATGTTTAAAATCAATGTACAATAAAGTCTGCCTTAGTTAATGATTTTATAGAGATCACTTTGGGTTTTTTAAAATATTTCATTTTAAAGATCTAAATATTTCAAATAGCACCAAATTGGACTTACATGACTATGACCTTGAAACTTAACTCCTGTAATAAATAAGCTTCCAGAATAACTTTTAGTTTTGTATTTTCTTTTTGGTAAGTAGCTTTTGTTAATCTAACTGTAATGCTATCTGAAATTGTATACAATGTGATGTACAAAAATTAATAAATTAATTCACTTATTTAAGAAAATATGCGATACTTCATTTTACAATACGGACGTTCTTTAATGACAGTGTGATCTCCTCCGTCTGAAATGTTTGACTTTTTATGAACAGCACCCTAACTTTTACAACTCCAAGTGTTGGTAACTGGTTGAACTGTTGGACTGAATCCTCCAACTACACATGCAGAGCCAAGCCTTTCTGTCGATGTTGGCAAGAATGGGGTAAGCAAGCACACAAGGCTCAGGCCTCATGCTTAAAGGACCCTTGAGAACTGTTCTAGCCAAGTATTAATTTTTCACATCTGGAGTAAAGAGTTGTCTGGGGAGTCATGTTCTGTGCATTGGTAAAACAATGAGGAAATTTGATTTAACAGGTAGAACACTGCAAGCTCCAATAAATCTATTGGTGTCGACAGTGCCTAAGGCAGGGCCTGCTGCGGCCATCTCTGTTAACATACTGGAGAATGCAGGCATGCATTTGCAGTACTTTATTGTGCACATTTACATGTTCTCTGAATTAGTGTATCATAGGCTCTTGAAATCATCACATTCATGTAGCAAATTCTTCAACAATAATAACCTTTTCACTTTTCACCACAATATATACAGTTAATGCTAACCTGTGGTAAAAGCAAGTTACAGCACTGCAGAAATGGATATATAAATTATACACAGAACTTGTACATGAAGAATTAATCAAATTGCATACTGTTAGATGGGGAAAAAAATTACAGGAAATATGGCTAAAACTTGTAACGGGAAATTCAAAATATACTTTTGGTATATAAAATCATGTACAATTAAAATTCCAGTGAAGTGCCTTTTTTTTTTTTGCTTGAAACTACAACGTAGTGGAATAGGTTATTGCATAACTTGCCTTGGCAACTGATGTAGGCTGCCAAGAACCACAGAAACTGTCCTCAAATAATTGCCTTTCTTACTTCCTTCTCCAAACCTTGTTTCTTTCTTGTCTGATTTAGCATCTAACATAATCCTCTTTCTACTTCTATCCTGTCCTTCATATTTTCTTCTAGACTGACTCAGGCAGACTTCAAATTACACAGTGTAACCCTCACCAGACTCTTACCCTTTTCAACTATTGCACTTTCATTCATGCAGACATACAAATCCCTTAGGCTGCTGCACGTTTGGTACTGTTTTGCCTGGGATGGACAAGCTCAGGCGGTTAGTGTGGGAACCTTTACATTAGTAGAGGTAACACTGGTGCTGTAGGCTGAATAGTAAGAAAATAAAACAAAGGAAATAGTGTGTAGGGGTTTGAGGAGTGTACAAATGCTGTTGTTTTGTTAGTTCTCTAGCTTGATGCTAAATGCAAATAAAACTAGATAGCAGGCTCTGTAAAGCTTTGGTTGGGGTTGTTGGGACTAGGATTTAAGTGTGTAGCATGTTCCCTACCACTTAAAATCCCAGTCTTCATCAAGCTTTGGTGACTACTTAATTATGCATGTAACAGGTGAAGATCCTACGTCCTAGAACCCAAAGAGTTGATCAGTAATGAGAACTCAACATTCACTGGTATTAAAAAAAAAATACCCCAAATCCTGATGTGGGACAGTCACTGTGGGGTTGGAGCAAACTGGACAGCGTATCTGCACTCCGCAAATGACACCTCTGAACACTGAACACAAGAAAGCTCCTACCGCGGAACTTGAACTTCAAACACTGCTTTAGACGATAGTTGTTGCAACACTGTAGGTAGTGGAGGTACCGCTCTCCTCATCAGTGGTGGGCCACATAGAAACAATCTTCATTTACAAACTGCAGATCTTGAAAACCTTGGATGCTGTCCATTTAACAAGAGAAAGCACCATTAAAACTAAATAGCATAGTTTTATTTCTCTGTGTGAAATGATCAGAAATGATAGCTCCAGTGTTTTAAGATTCCAGTTACCAGTACAGTATTGCACTGTTGTACAACCAAATTCAAGCAAGGGTTCGCTGCCTAGGTTTTATTCGTGGATACAACTGTAGAAAGAAAATAGAAATATTAGGCTTTGCATGGTTGATACCAAGGTAAATATAAATAAATAGAGCTTAGTAACAAGAACTGGGTGATGCAGTGTTTTGGCAGTGAGGTTTTGCAAGCTACAGGTAACCCCTGAGAAAATACACTAGAATCAGCAGGAGGCCAAGAACTCACTCATTCTCATAAAGAGCAGCAAAACTGCTGATCTGAAAATGTTAATTTTGCTCAAGATACCAGGCTGGACAAACAGATGCTTTTACATGAGAACAAGAATTCCCTGTCCAGTCCTTGAGAGAATTTATTTCGTCCTCTAAAAGGTTTTCTTCTGCATTTTGTCCTCTGAGTATCTCTACTTAGTAGCCTTACATTCCAGGTCTCTCATGATAGCAGTGTCCGTTTGACTGACAGCAGCGTAAACAACTTGCCTGAAGTTGTCATCTTCAAGGCTCTTTCCTGTTTTACATTTGTAAGTATCTGTATTTTGTGTATTTTATGCCAGGTACTAATCATTGGAAAATAAACCTTCCTAAAGAACTTGCTGGCTTCAAGCTTTGAGCTGCCTAATAGAGCCACCACAAGTAACCTAGGGGTCCTGTATTTTAGCCAAGTGGAAGAAGAATCTGGAAGATTCCAGCATAAACTGCATTAAATATACAACAGTTCTGATTTAAGCGTAGTCTGTCCTTTTTGTTTACAGTGACACAGAGACCACAGATAATGGGCATCATCTGCTTTCCAGCACTTCACAGCATATCCAGATGATGCACAGAGGGATTCTTACCAGAGATCCATCTGGTGTGCCAACTTCAGGAGAAAGTAAAAAATAGGAGCAGAGAAGGTAACTTACCCCCAGAAGATTTTTAGGCACGTAGCCTTCTTTGTCATTGAGGCGGGCCCACCACCACTCTGTTTCATTGTCATCTTTGCGTCTTAGGATAGTAATGGCATCACCCTCATGGAAAGACAACTCATCATTGTTCTGGGCTTCATAATCCCAGAGAGCATACACCACTCCTTTATTCATCACTCCCAACTTCTCCTGCACTCCTGTTAACAAATCAAAGAACACACTGGATCATAAAATGTCCTGTTCTTCCCTTTCACTTCCTCAGCTTGGACACTGTGGCCTAAATATTAAGCCTTCTATTAATTTTTTAGCAACTATTTTCATCACTTTTGTGATTAAATGCTTTCAGAAATTAATTTCTATCTACTGCATGACACAACCAAATTCTACAGAGTATTTTAAACCAATTTAGAGCACTAAGTTTTTCTAGTATATGTGTAATAGGAAATGGATAGTATTTTTAATCTTTTCATTCAAAAAAGGGTAAAAACAGTTTCATTAAATATTTGAGCAAAGCAGCTTTAAAGAACTGCTGCTTCTCTCCCTCATAGGCCTGCTTTCTATAGCTGGTCTTACACAGTAACACTGAAGCTTTTGAAAATCTGCCCACTGTCAGGTTTGTAGAACCTTAATGAAACTTGCATCCTCTGATGTGATATAAAAATTTGCTTTATCAGGGTATTTTTCTTGCAAAATCTAGTAACTAAATACATTTGGAAGTTAAGTTTTGCACAGAGCAAGTGTGTGTTCATGTGATCTGATACAAATTTGTGCACCTGGAAATGGGAGTGTCACTCAAGATACTCACCATTGCTATTCTAAACCTTCCCATGGAAGAATTTCCTTGAAATTAAGATGAATAAAACTTTACAAATCTGTAACGTTAAAGGTACATCTGTAGTCACTCAGAGAACAGAAGGACTTTGAGCAATATAGTAATGGTAAGAGTGTTCTGATTTTAGCATTTTGGAAGTTTAGCATTTTGAAAGAACAGGTGATGGGCAGTACTGTCAAGTTTGAGGCCTAAGCAGATGTTTCATGCATATTGGAAAGACAGAAAGGGAGGCATTTTCTTAAAGCTTAACAAGTTTGTAAAGTGGTGTGACTGCTTACCATACAAGAACTGGGAACACTGAATATAACCTTCTTCCATCTCTTCACACTTGTCTGCAGCAGTTTCTATATCACTTATAGTTGAAGCAAAAATGGCTGCTCCTGATTCAACCAGAAGTTTGCAGAGGTGAACACTATTGCAAGAAGCAGCGCAATGCAAAGGTGTCCTGAAATAAAGCAAAAACCCATCCATGAATCCTAACTCTCTCGTCCTGTGATATGGAGTTCAGGCCATCTTTTCAAGAAAATTGTACTTTATGATTGTGGTGTGTGTATGTATTGTCCAAAACCTTGCAGGCAATCGGAGTAGATGAGGATTTACATTAGTCTACTGAAGGCAAACATCATAAAATACCATAGCAAGAAATGTTGGTGTGTGTTGCTTAGAAAGCTGCTAGGTATAAAAGGGTATTTCCCAATGTGCCTTTGAAAGGCAAAAGAAAGCAAAATGGCAAAGGAGATCAGCATAGCAAGGTTTCACATCCCCTCCAAATGCTTCAAAAGTGCTACATCTACCTGTAGGGGAGATGCCTTCAGGAACACCGAAATCTGTGGTGGGTTATACTAAGATAAGCACACTTTTGCCAGTTGTTGGTTACAGTTTAATTATTTCAGCATCCGAATGAGACACACAACTAAAACTCTTAGGTAAAACCAAACTGCAGTATGATTTCAGTGTGCTTGCATGTGAGTTGAACACACTAACCTGGCATTTGAGGTTGTCACCACCTTGAGATGACGAAGTGCTCACTTGTTGAGGTTAAATGAAATTGTTCCCAAAACAGGAAACTGATTGTGGACCAAAACAGTGTCTCTCCAAGACACCAAATTAAAAATCTTGACACTTACCACCCATCGCTGTCTGCTGCGTTTACATTTACACCAAAGTCAAGCAGGAACTTCACAATGTGGTGATGACCAGCACACACTGCATTATGCAAAGGTGTAATTCCTTCATCATTTGGCTTACTGGGATCATCAACCTATCAAAAACAAAACAGTTCAGCATTTTGCTTTGTTCTAAATATTTAAAACAACTGTCATTGCATAAAAGCTCACCTCATATATGATTCGTTGTACGAGATCAAATTCTCCCTCCAAAGAAGCATCGAGGAGGAGGGCCAGTGGATTGAACTTAACTCTCAAACCGTGGCCTGTTCTTTCAGAGTTAGGCTTCTTCAAGTTGGTACGTTTTGCCTGAGTAGAAATGAATGTTGAAAAGCATTATTTTGGGTTTCATACATCATACAATTTATTCCGTTGTTTTCACCTCGATTAAGAATCCCTGCCTCCTTAAACAGTGATTAGAACTATGCAAACATTTCTATTATGAAGTCTCCAAATAAAAGGCCTGATATGTTACTGTATCTTATTCAGTTAAAAAATGAAAGAGTATGCCAATATAACTGAGAAGTTTCCCATTAGAGGTAGTGAGTACCAGAAAACAAAAAACTAAAGTGAATGGTATCTGAGCACTAGTGTCTTGATTGTATCTAAACAAACTGAATGTGCTTCTGGTGGATTTGTCTTGAGACAACGTCAAAACTTCTGCTTAGACTAGAAATCATGACACAATGAAGCCTGAGCACCAGTCTCTACTGGGAGGAATCTTTGCCTTGAACTAGCAACAGCATCTGCTCCAGGTCAGTACAGACAAGTTAGGAGTTTTGCTGTGGAAAAGCACAGAACATGATGCTCTTTTAAGTGACAGCCAGTGTTACCAGAAGAAGCAGTCTCAAGATCTGAAACATATTCAAAAGTGCTCTGAGAATATTCCAAATCATTCTCACTTGTCCTTGACACTTTTCACAAAAAAAAAAAATACAGCTTTTATAGAATGCTTTTAGTCTCTACCAGAGTAAGAGTCATATTCATTTGTGCTTTTATTTAGTACAGCTATTTAAGTTTCGAAAATAAACCTCTAACATTATGAATAATATCTGTTGTTGGCATATTCCATTCCTCCAGATATATCCCAGCTCATTTGTGCCTGTGGAAAGTGGACATAGAGCCCTGTGCACACCACAGTCAGATTGTCCTGCTGTCCATCAAAAAGCAGAGATTTTTTTAAACTAATGCTAAAGAAAGTCATATCAGCAACTAATAATAAAATTACTTCCAAGTTTCAACTCTCCATATATTGTAAGCTTTGGAAATGACAATTATCTAGAAAACTCTGGTTTTCTAGCAACAAGCAACGAGCCCATTAGAAAAACATTTCTGCTCAAACAATCATCTATGTTACCCTAGTCTCATGTCTCTGCTGAGAGGGGGGAAAAAGGTTAACTTCTCCCAGAACAGTTAATTCAGCTCACTGGAAAATCCAAAAGCTTCCCACAGGGGTAAGCTTACCTGTAGTTTCATACAGCTATCATTATAGTCTTGGGGAAATTAAATAAGTCTTTTGCATGGACTCCCAGATTCCAGAAATAGTTCTACAGAAGTATATTCCTAAAACAGTTCGATGACATATATTACATACAGTTTTCTGTTCCCAGTATGCCTGTTTTTGTTACTAAACAGTTAATGAGTAAACAGACTAATCCATCAGAATCATCCTTGGAGCCTGCCTGGTCTTTCAGCATCATGAAACTTGAAGTGCAACCATGCCATTTAGCATCAGCTTGCCACCTTCCAGTTATGCTTAAACACATTTCTATACTTCACAAACTTGTCTTTTTGCTTCATTACTTACTGGAGGAAGTGGAGGAGGAAGAGCAGGTGGCAATGGTACTTCATCTTCTGCTGGAGAACTGACCTCAGGTGTGGGACTGGACGACTGTTCAGTAGAAGGAACTATAGCAGGATTGTTGTTGTTATCCTCAGTTGTCTCAGGTGTTTGATTTGTGGTTTCAGTGCTTATCAGTTCCTCAGTAGCAGGAGAAGGTAATTCATTATCATTGGCATCTGACGAAGGGGGTGGCTCATCAGGAAGAGGAACTGTAGGTTGCACAGAAATAGGTTCTTCAATATTGCCATTGGTACTAGCATTACCATTATCAACATCTGCTAAGATGCCTATGAAGTCCTGTGGATTGCTTGGCTGATAGAAAGGAGCACTTTCTATCCCTCCAGCAAGTGTATTAAATCGCTGATACAATAGTTTTTGTATATTTGGTCCACTTGGACCTTCTGGTTCAGTGATAGAACTACGCTTCTTTAATGGCCTAGGAGCATTGGCCAGTTTTCTTCTCAGAGCTTCAAGATCAGCATCACTTTGATATCGTAGGGGAGAATGCACAATAGGTGTGAGCTTAGTAGGACTGAGAGGACGAGGAATGTTTTCCACATTGCTATTTTCACTGGGTGGTGGAGCAGTTTCCAGCTCTTGATCTTTTTCAGAGACCTCAGTCTGTGGCTGGGACTGTGGTTGTGAAGAAGTCTGGGCAGGCAAAGGAGCATGAAGGAATGGTAAGGGTGAGGGAGAAGTTGAACCAGATTGTAGTACAGGTTTTCCATAAACTGAAAAGCAAAATACAGAACGGTAAAGAACAGAATTACAGAATAAAGTAACTCCAAATAAACAGTGTCTATCTCTGTTGCTGCTTCTTTGACACTAATACAGAAAGAGAAGAACCCTCATTATATTTGAACCTATGAAAATACAAATACTCACCTGTTGGTAATGGTGATGCTCCTTACAATACGCTACAAGCAATGCTTGGAATGTTTTTTCCTTTTTCATGAGGAAACAAGTAAGATGAGAAAAACTCTCCCCTCTAGTCAGAGGGGTTTTTTTAAACTGTTTTTCTCAAAAGTATTGGTAGAGTATCTAACTGCATCTTGTTGTAAACAAAAAGACAGACGAATGCATGCTTGTTTATCACCCTGAAAATGTATGACATAATTTTTCTGCCAAGCTACACATATTAAAAATACCTTTCCTCCTCTCAGATTTAGACAACTTTTTCAAATGAACACGGAAAATAAACTAAGCCCAAGAAGTAGACCTTAGCAGCCTGTTTCAAAGGAAAAAAAAACAAAGCAAAATATATTCTACCTGCTTTTACTGACTTATTTAAGGTATTGTACACAGCTTGTTGATAATTCTTTGGTGGTGTTGCTTGCTGAAGGTACATTGAGTAGATGGAACTGGAGTTTACGGTCTGTGGCCCTTTTCTGGGAGACTGAGGTCTTGATCCTTTATCAGCTAGAAAGGGTCTGATTGCCACAGTTAAAGGGAGTTCTGGCCTGCCATCTCCTCCTGGAAACAAGGGGGGACCGGAAGGTTGATACGTAGGGCTGGGAGGTACAGAAATTCTCTGTTGAATCTGTTGCGAAGAGCTGGGCTGATGTACGTTGCTTGGCAGCGGAAGCGGAACAGGTCTTTGCCAATTTGTTGCACTGGTGCCAGGTCTGGGCAGACTGCCATCCTTCCGTCTTTCTAGAGAATTTGTAGAACCTGTTCCTAAGGGAACTGGACTTGGATAGGTCCCATAGTTTTGAGGCAACTGCTTGCTTACACCAGGAACTGTTGGTGGCACCTTCCCCAGGTCAAGACCCTATGTAAGAATAATAGTATATGCCATTAATTAAAGAAAATATTTCCAAGCAAGTTTACTTCTCATTAAACTGAACATACTGTGACATCTTGTGTGACAGCAAATGAACCAGTATAAGTAATCTGTGTTCCTTAATCACTAGGTATGATTCTACCCCAGTTTATCACAAGAGCTCATCATACATCAGACAGAAGCCATGGTTTAAAAGCATCTTCAGCTATAATACACTAATAGGAATCCAAACCTATTTGCATACTCTCAAAGCCTGAATAACTTGTTTGAAGTTCCAGATCTGATAACATACTTGAAAATGCATAGTGTGATAACAGTATACAAAAACTATTTAACAACAAGGTCCTTAAAAGATTAAAAGTCTTAAAGAATTCATAAAGTAGTAGAACAGTGCAGACAGACCATACCAGTGGACTCAAGGATGGGTTTACTAACTTCTTTTGAGAGATTTGTGTGAGGAAAAAAGAGCACACTGAAAAAGTGATAATCTACACCAGAGCAAAGAGTAACAAAGATTTGAATTATAAAAATAAGGTAGGATGGATGATTAGGGAAAGCAAAGGGAGAAAAAAGAGGAGAGCAAGTATGTAAAAGAACAGGAAGGAATATGAACTACTGACTACTAAGTTGAAAAAAAAATTGTGATTAGTAAGAATAGAAAGGAATGAGAAGCATACATCAGTAGTTTTCGACTTTTTAAATAATCATTATCAGGAAAACTGAGTATGTACGTAACTGAGGTGAGTTACGCTACAGAAGCAAAAAGGTTTCTAATTTCAGCAAAACCGATCCATAAATGCATCGCAGATGAAACGCACCAGCTTATCTGTACTTCCTAATACTGAAGTTGGCAAGGGCTGGCTGGATATAGTTCCCTGTTTTACAGCAGTATCCATGCTTGATTCTTTCCAGTCTGTGTTGGAGATCTGTGGAGGTTTCACCACAGGGGTTGAACCTTGTTTAAGTATTGGCCAACTTCCATCATTAGCTTTAAAACAGACAAAAAAATACTACATTTAAGATCATGCACACCGTCATTGTAAACAAGCAAAACAACATGTGAAATGAAATACCTTAGATTACAACAAGGATTCACTTGATTCCAGAAGTGAGATGAATTACTATTAAATGTTTGATTCACAAATCAGTAGTGAAAGCCAAATCACCACATCCACTATGCTGTTCACTACTCTCTGACATTCAAATTGTACTGAAAATTTTATGGAAAAGAATGGTTAAAATTTTGGTTTAAGCAAGGCATGCTCTACTGGTAAGAGAAAATAGGTTTAGAACAGAATTCTTACAGAAATATTTAATCAACACATGATTTATGGTACTATGCAAAGACACTCTCAAAGTATGCTAAATGTTAAGTCTATTTACACTGTAAGTGGAATTACTCCGAACTTAAACTATGGTTACTAGATTTGTTCACTCATAACAGCAGTGGGGTGGAACAAAAGCATACACTCCTGCACTGGAAAGGGTGGTTAGCTTACCTTTTGTTTTTCCTCAGCATACTCGCCTGTCAAAATTGCCCCAGAGACATAACTTTAAGAAATGTATAGAGTCAGCTGACAGCTTCAACTCACAGTGTCAGGATACAAGTCATGTGCTTTTAACTTCCTCATATGCAAAACAACATGCACAGCTGCATGTAAACTGAGGCAATAAATCCTCAATGAAGTTTTAGAAGCATTGATGCGTTACTTTATTAATGGCATGAGACTATTTAATTTCTGTTCTCTAAGTAGCCACAAGAGTTTAAACAGCCTGATAATTAGATCTGCTTTACAGTAGGTAAATAGATTCCTCGTTTGATTCTACAGCTTTGATTTGCTTTTTAAAGATCAAGCCTCAGGTTTCTCTTACTCAAAAATGAACTTGGAGATAATTTCTCCTTCCCTGTTGCACGTAGTTATCTTAATGGAGCGTTCAGGATCAGTAAAGATGATATGTAACACGTAACTATACTAGAGGGTAACAACCAAAATGAAGCAGAGTTTGCAGGTGTGTGTGGAGGTTTACTGAGATTTCTGGACCCCATAGAGAACATCAAATGAAAATCAGGTACTTAATGGCTAAGTTTCTCATTTAACTTCAGTGTCAATCCCCTAGAAAACAGAATCAGCAAAACCATTTCTGTATTTCTTTGCCACCCTCTTGTCTAGGAGATAATAAAGTCTAAGAACAAGCTTCACAGAAATGTTCTAATTACAGTTAATTCAAGTGTCATCATTCCACTTTCTATGCGTAAGCCTTAGCTTGTTATTTTCAGTATCCCTGTTCTTCCCCACCCATTGAGGATGTTCTGTAACTCCTGCAAGGTTACAGGTTTTAATAATACTTGGCTTTGAAGATCAGTAGAAGGTGTTAGAACTAATTCACACTAAACATGAAAACACAAAATCAACAGCAAAAACCCCAAGAACTTCATTCTCTTACCTGTAAATGAAAGCCCACACTATTCTATTAGAAAGACAGTTTTACAACTATTTTTTGTAATCTTTCACCTTCCGAGTATCAGCACATTCATCCCCAGATGCAAAGATAGGAGATTGGAACTAAATTCAAGCTCTAACTTCTCTGTTTTCTTCAACTTACATAAACACCAGAACGTAACTCTTCCCACCTTCATGTCCTTCAAATTACAATCTGGCACCCTTGCCAACAAGTGTGTGCCTTTTTGAGTGCACCTCTCACCTACTCCCACAACTCAAGCGGAGTCTCACGCACTTAACTAAGCTGTTAATGCAATTGTTGGCTGCAGCATGCAGCATCAAAGCCTGTGAAAAAGGTGCTAAGAGGAAATAGCCAAACAGTGTCTGCCTTCTGCTATCTTTGGTAGGACTGAACAGGTTCCAGATGCTCTTGACCATCCGATGGCAATGCCCTTCTGACAAGTCCTCACTACCTCCTGCTCTCAGCCATCCCACAGACATCCCAGTCGAGTGGCTCAATTTTCTCCTTGTGGTCTGCCACATCAGGACTTCCTAACACCCAGAGTATTCCAGCTCCCACCAGCCCACTTTGTATTTACATGAGTAAGACAGTGACATGCAGACACAAAAGGTTTTATGCATTTTCTGATTTTACCTACTATTTTGTAGGTCTCTCTATCCAAGACAGCAGCTGAAGGGCAAACGAAGTGTGACATTTTTGTCTGGTAGAAGTCAGCAAGATTGTTGCTATTGACTTGGACAGAGTGAGCTTTTATGCCAACTCGGGGGTCAGTATAATGAAGACTCAAAGTTTTCCACAGAGTGACTCAAGCTAAATGTGAACATAAAATGCATCTATCTAGTCTGATACATACTACAACGTGCTTTGGTGATTACCAGAAATATTCTAACAACAATTAGAAAATGTAAAGTTTTTTCAATGAAGAAAACTTGTCCCTAGGATACTAGTTTAGTCCTCCAGGGATTAATATGCTGCAAATCTGTTTACTTCAAAGATGAAAAGCAACTTCTCAATAATTTCACATTTCAACAGCATCTCCTGCATGCCAGACCACAAGACAAGTTCTGAAGATGCTGTTTAATATGCATCTGTATGCAAGAGCTCAGATGACCATATTAGAAACTGAGTTCTTAGCTAGCCAGAGATCTTCTGTGGACTCACAGTGCTGGGTGTCAGACAGAGTAGGTGCCAGGCGGATGACATTGTGAACAGCAGACTGAAGAGGAGTGGGAGGTGACAGAATAGGATCCACTATTATGTCTAAATCAGAAACCTTCCAGGTGTCTGGAGATTTTTTCACACACCCACAGTCTGTCTCTACCGGACACACCAAGGAAGATCCAGTTACACAAAAAAAGAAAGAAAAAAAAGTGGTGGAAAAATTATAACAATGACAATGGAGAAATCAGAACAGGAACACTCAGATAATGAGAAATAAAAGCATGACAGCTGAAAAACATCTATTTCTTTTCTTCCTGGGAGTATACAAGCTTCTTCTTACGTAAATCTATCTGATAGGACTTTACTCAAACACATTCAGAGCATTAAACACAAAGTCAGTCCTAAGGTAGAAAAATTACTTATATAAACATAAAAAAAGTTATCAGTCATAGATCTTGAAACAGCCTGAGGTAGGTCTACAAGTAGGTACGTGTATCTTCTAGGGCTGATATTTACAAAATAATTACCTTTTGGTTTGTGAACTTAAAAGTTACAAGCTGCCCTTCTCTATACATTTAAGTCATTCTAGATTTTAAAGACATTTCCATAAAGCCACAGTGATTGGTCTAGCCTTGGAATTAAATAAAATCTATTACCAAATCACTAATATAAATGAAAAAAAACCCCTAGATATTTTAAAGCTTTATTTGGGTAGTTTCATTTCCCGATCTTGGGAATTTTTGGGGGGAATTTCTGATACTCTTTGTTCAATCTATCTTCCTTCTCTTTGTTCTTCCACGCGTGGAAGCACGCTGCAAGCTTTGGGGGAACATTAAGTATTGGAATGTAGGTGAATATTATAGAAGCTTTGCTCCTGTGGTCATCGTTTATCTCATTTGTAGCTCTCCCAGGAGACCAGGTAATCTAAGTGGTTACACCCGTGGGATTGTACATTATGCATGTTTTCCAAACTTAACTATTTCTTAAGAATTCTTATTTTGCTAAAATGTGAACAGAAAGGTGAGCTTTGCCAGAATAAGAATGTAAGGTACAAATGCCATGACCTGTTTAATTCCGTCTCCAATGTAAATTAATAATATTAGTAACAATAATAGTTCAATTTCATAGTGTTGATGGAACTACTAATCATGGAAGACACTGAAGCCAACTTTGAACATTAAGTTCTGGGCAGTGCTCTGGATGGGCAGCAGCTTCACTAATGAAGGTAGAAACACGTAAACAGTACCAAAATTAATGTTATTCTTCTTAAGAAATGCCGCAAGAACCATGAATTCTCATCTCATTTGAGCCAAAAGCCTCACACAGTTCTATTCTGTTTTCCTATTCAGTCTCCTGAGAATTATGACTATTTTCACTGGTTCCCTAGCTTTGTTTTACAGTGTGTTGCTATTTGGCAAGTAAACAGTTGTTTATAATATAGTGTGTCACAAATTTCGTTATTCAAAGACACAAGCTACTGGAAAAGCTGTCAAAGACAGAATACAGAATCTGTGAAGGAACACGTGCTCCTTTCAGTAGTGAGCCAGAGAGAAAAATGGAAAAATGTTATAGAAAACACTCCATCTCCCAAGAAAAATGAATAAGAAGAGGCAAAACTGTCTCTCATGAAATGACTAACATCCAATGGACAGTATCAAGACAACTAAAACTTGCCTCCTCCATTACAGGCATTATGTCAACATTAGGTCTCCTAAGATCACTCCTGTTCTTTACAAGTTCTTTCCAAACAATGCGTATTCACAAACACCATACTTAAGTGCTTACCAGATTTTGATCTTCCATGTGTTGAGCTAGAAGCAATGGTGAGAGACTGTGGTTTAACTGGATCTATTGGTACAGTGTAAGTGCCAGCACTTGGAACTTGGATATAAGGTCCTACTGCTGCCACCCTTCCTGAAACGCTCAAGGATGACTGGGGTGATGAAGTTCCATTAATACGATTCAACTAAAAAAAAAAAAAATCAAATTGAAATGTGAGCTCCCATTTAATCTAGGCATTTGTGCATGAACAGGAGGTAGAAAATTAATTATTTAGAACCACAGACTGTAATAGCAAAGATACCTTAATAATTCAGTTACCATATTCCAAAATCCTTAAAATCAACACTTCCAAAAGGAAACTTCACAGCCACAGCACATACGTTTCTTGCAGAAATCTAACTGCATAAGGCCTCTTATACTGTGCCTTTCTTAGGCAAATGGACTAAGATGATATTAAATTACCAAATCTGTATGGGCTGGAGTTTTCTGCTGAATAGCTCCAGTTGGGAATATAGGTGGAAATTTCCCTAGTTGTTATATGGTCTATTGTTCAACTGATTAATAAACAGTTCCAGGCAACTATCAAAATTAGCTTTATCACACATTTTATTTAGATTTTTATCAATTTTCCATACTGGAAGACCAGTATTTTATAAAAACAATTTGTTTAATGATTTCATGCTTTAAAACACAGCGCTTAATCACTTTCCTTCCTAGAAATATAAACTACTAAATTTTAGACATAGTGTGGCCTGTGTCACAAAGAAAAATTAAAAGGAAACATGTTCTGTCTAATAGTTTTCTGATTATCTATGGAAAACCTTTAAACAGTTTTAAGAAACCTCCTACTTTTAAAATAGGTACTTTAGGTGTAATTGTATTACTTGTCTGAGAAAAAGTGGGTTTCTATGTAGTTTTTATAGGCACTTGATAAACTAAAGTGTGGCCTTTTTAACAGTTTATCTTACAGGAATGTTTTCTTTTTGACGTGCCTCAACTTTTTTCTTGTATAGTCGTTCACGCAACTCATTGATTCGCTTGTCCATCATAGCTACCTCCATATTGCGTTTGTTTAAGAGTTCTTTCTGCTGCTGAAGCTTGGAATTCTGCTCCTGGTTAAGCCTGTTTCGAATCTTGAAAAGAAAAAGAAAGATTATTTTCCTCAGAACAGTTACTTCATCCTGTCTGTTGTCAAGTGTTAAAAAAACCAAAGCAATTTGCATCTGCAGCTTGTGCTGACATCTCTATTGTTATGCTTCCACATATGCCTGTCAAATTAGTGTTTGCAACCACGAACAACTCTTAAAACAGCAAAAGAATAAACTAGTGGAAACCTATTAAATACATGTAGACTGCAGTCCATTTACAGCAAATGGATTTAAGAGTCAAATTAAAAACATTTCAGAACTGAATTCCACTGTGAAAAAGTAAGGCATAGGAAATGTTTGTTAAAAGTTAGGTTTAACCAAGACAGTTTGAGTATCATGAAAACTAAGTGACATAAAGACAATTATATGCTAATTACAACATCATATTTTAGCTTTTTAAAATCTACAGCTATCAATCACACGTCATCTCTCCATTAATTACCTGTAGCTCTTGATACAACTTTTTTAATTCTACTCCTGCAGGTCCTGTCATTTGTCCATTGTAAGACTGAAACCCGTTCAGTTTGCCTTTCCTTAAATCCTCCAGTTGCTGAGTAAGTTGATCCACTTTTAACACTGCAGCCTGTAGCTCCTGCTGCTTTTCCTGGAACATGGCACTTATATGCTCAATTTCAGTTGCTAAAATTAACAAGACAAAAAAATAACAAAAATCAATTGAGATAAGCAGAAGTTGTTCATTTGTTAATTCTACAGGTATTAGTAAACGCACGAGTTTTAATTCTAGTATATCCATGCACACATAAAATAGTTACGTGTTGGAAATTTGCAGTGGCATTGAGTACACCCTTGACAAGCTTGCTAATGATACCAAACTGGGTGGAGCAGCCAATATGCCAGAGGGATGGGATGCCATCCAGAGGAACCTGGGCAAGCTGGAAAAATTGGCCCAGGCAAACCTCATGAGGTTCAACAAAGCATGTGCTGGGTCCTGCACCTGGGCCAGGACAACCAGCAGTATCACTAAAGACTGGAGGAAGACAAGATGGAGAGCAGCCCTGTTGAAAAAGACCTAGGGGTACTAGTGGATGAAAAGCCAGACATGAGCCAACAATGTACAATTGCTTCCCTGAAGGCTAACTACACCCTGGGCCACAATAGAAGCGTGGCCAGCAGACTGAGAACTCTGCCTTACTGAGACCTCACCTGGAGTCCTGCATGAAGTCCAGAGCCCCCAACACGAACCTGTTAGGGGCATGCCCAGAGTAAGCCATGAAAATTATCAGAGGGCTGACCTCTCTTACGAGGACAGGCTGAGAGAGTTGGGGTTGTTCAGCCTGAAGAGAAGGTAGCTGTGGGGGTGACACCTTAGAGCAACCTTCCAGTCTCCTACAAAAAGGCTGGGGAAGAACTGCTCAATAGGGCATGGAACAATAGGACAAGGGGTAATGATTTTAAGGTAGAAAAGGGGAGGATTCAGGTTAGACATCAGAATAAAGTTCCTTAATCTGAGGGTGGTGTGTCACTGAAACAGGTTACTAGAGAGGTGGTTGAGGCCCCATTCCTGGTGACATTCAAGGTCAGGCTTGGTGAGACTCTAAGCAACCTGGTCTAGTGAGTGATGTCCCTGTTTGTAGGCGGGTATTGGACTAGATGACCTCTGGAGGTCCCTTCCAACCCTATGATTCTAACAGTCATACTATTCTTAATAACTAAAGAATACATTTATTCTGACTGTATGCCTGGCTAGATAAAGTAGCATTATACCCAATTTTTACAGAAACACAGCACCCTCTGTAAGACAAAAAACTTGCCATTTAAAATCATACTATCAGGATTTTAAAATCAATGCCATATTGAATAGCAATGTATCGGTATTTGCTAGTCATACTAGTAAATACTATTACTTTGATATTCCACATACACAGATTGCCATTCATGATCTTGCTGTAGTCCACTTGTCCTCTCATAGCACGGATTTTTTTCAGCTTTGTCTCCTGGGTTTCAACACGTTCTTTAAGTTTTTGAAGTTTCTCACTCTCAGAAACAGACTGCTGCTGACGACGTTCTTGCTGCTTCAGGTAACGCAAACGTTGTTCCTGTTTTAGACAAGAGGTACCTGTTACCATTCATTTGGTTAAATATTAACTTCGAGAAACCCAGCTCTATGATCAGTGGTTGGGGTTTTTTGTTTCTCCCCAGAAATCAGAAAAGGCTGTATCTAGTTAACATATGCATCAGTCTCCCTAAAAAAAACCCCCTTACATTAAAAAAATCCGATTTAGAGAAAAGAATCAGGATTTTGAAGACCAAATCTCGAATTTACATGTATCTGTAAATACAACCATAGCCTGAACTCATTCAAAACACAGCTGTGTAGCTTCCTCTGAATTTGTTTTCGGATGCTTATCAACACTTCTGCTGTTGCAGAATGCATTTCCTATTCCGTGATCTGCTTCCCAAAGACAACAAAATATGTCCAACAGAGCATTTTAAGCAGGTTCACCTACAGTAAGATAATGTTCCAGTTCTAAACTGCAGTCCTTCTGCTGGGCACACTAGGAAATTTCATTTCTACATTGTTTTTATCAAGAACGAGCAATGTAATCGACAATTTGATTCCTACATAATCCAACCATCCAGTATCAAAAACATTAAAGCCACTTCCCACTCTGAAAACATTTCTTACATCTCAGAGACTGTGGAAATGCAATGAATATAAATGAAGTGAGAATATTCTCATTTCATACTACTACTACTGTACTGGAGTCAATGAGGTAATAAAGAAGAGCCTTAAGTCAATCCTAGTCTATCACAGATCAAGACGTAGGCCTCACAAGAGAGACCAAAAAAAAAAAGTCTACCAGTATTTTATATAAAGACAGGTTATAATAGTAAGGAAAGGCATATTGCATGGGTTAAGATTAACGCTGGCATGTGTTGAAAAACTGTATTTTCTATCTGTATGTAATGATTACCTTAGCAACCAACATTTGCTGTTGATTTTCAATCTGCTGCTGCTGTCGGGCAGCCATATCTTGAAGTTCAGAAAGAGTGAGCTCAACACGTGGATTGCCAACCTGCAAAACACCAAATGTTACATTAATGTATTGATGTGCATTAACTGTTCTGATGATAGAAGCTACATCTGCACTCCACAGAGAAAGGCTAAAATCTCCTCACCGGTTCTTCTAGGAAGAATAACGATGGAAGTCTATGAAAACAGTAGGGAGCCTCTGAGCACAGACGATACACTGTGCACATAAGAGGGGCAGAAAACGCAGAAAAGCAGGTGAAAGAGGAAAACACTAAAAGCTAACACACACATAAGAAAACCTTCTTGCACTACATTTAATGCCGCTCTATTAAGATGTTCTGGTAGAATTGCATATGTGGTAACACACATGCAAGCAAGCGTTTTAAGCAGTAATTGGAATCAGAAGCATCTTTTCTTTCCGAACATTTTCAGTGTAACCGCCTCGGCAGCTTTAACTGCTAGTCAGCATTATCTACCTAGCACAGGACTACACTACAGGAGAACCCCTTAGCTGTCACTATGCTCACATCCAAGACAGTGACACTTCCTGGCAGACTGGAACACTTAGGTAAGAATCTGTGGAAAACAGTCTATAAAAAGTGAAGCATAGTAAGTTGATCTCCTCTGGATAAGTACGTGGGTATTACCGAGCAACATCTAAATGAAAAGACAGGATAAATTGGTGGGGCTTTATCGCACCTTTTGCATTACAAAACTAACAATTTACAAAATTGCAGTAGAAAGGCAATTGCTGAAAATTATTTAAAATGTATGCAATGCTGCGATGATGAGACTATATGTTTAAAAAAAAACCAATGCATTGACTCAGTGTATTCATATTTCTTTCAACAAATATAATTTAAATCTAGACATTCAACTGCTTGAATTCAACCACGTTTTTACGTAAGGAATCACAAGAAAGTGCAGTATAAGACACCAAATTCCACAAGCTGACACTTGCCAAACACCCACTTTACTACACACAAAACCATAACCTTAGAATTGCGAGTTTTAATGGCAACTTTAGAATTTGCACAGAAAGAAAATACCAGCCTCTAAATACTGTAGTGATGTTTAACACATCCCCTCCAATATTTGTACTTGACTTTATGAAAGGCTAAATCTCCTCTATTCCCCTCTTGTTGATCTCCTCTATTCCCCTCAACATCTCTTTGATGCTCAAATATCTCAGTCACTTTGAACAGCTCATTTCATATTGGTGGTGCTGATGAATACGACTTGGTGGTGACCTGAGCACACTGGGTCAACAAATGTACTTTATGATCTTACAAGGTCTTTTCCAACCAAAACAATTCTGTGATAGTGATATATCAAATTTCTACTTAATTATCACTTCCCCAACCAATCTGTAATATGGAACATTTTCCTTAAGCTTCTGTCAGGAAAGGAAAATAATATTTGCTTCAAATAGCTTATCTTTTTCCTACCTGAACTCAGATTAGTATTTCATATTTCTGCATACTGTTATTCAGGTAAGATATGTACCTCAAGGTCAGTGACTAACATGAGCTGCATTTAGAACACTAACTGTTAAAGCTGCTGCATCCTACCCACATGATACACACATGCAGAACTAAAGTTTTCTGAGAAAATTATGTCCCTGTTTGAACATTTCCTGATCACTGATACCACAACTGAAATTCCTCTTACTAGTCCACAATAATGACAACTTATTGTGGACTTATAATAGAGAAGCCAATTTTTAAAAAAGCAAAAATCTATGTTTTTACAGTTTCAGCGCTATAAAATAGTCAGACTAGAACAAAAGGTAAAATCTACCCAAAATACCAATTTTCTGTTTCAACACTTCACAGTAAGAGTAAATTAAAAATGAACTTAGGTCTGTGCACATTTCTTATTAGCGCGTGACTTTTGACAGACAGCAGCCCTTAGCAATATTCTTTAGGGCCAAACAACTTGCATACACTTATGGTCACCAGCTAATACATCACAAATACATTTTATTATTATTTACAGACTGAAAAGCTCTAATTGGATAAGAAAGTGAGGAAGCTCTTCTAGGTGCCATCCACAAACCAAAACATGCTCCCTTGAGACAAGAAAATAACAGAAAAACCAGACACCGCTCCCAGAACATGTTAAGGCTCTGTTAATGTCCTTTGGCATGACCTTCTGCCAGAAAAACCTAAACGTTGCCGCTGGATTTTAAATGATTTTTAAAAGGGGCTCAAAATGGCCTAAAGGCTTAAATAGGAATCATTGATTTTAAAAGTAAAACAGTGTGTGTAGGGGTTGAATTGATAAATTCTGAGAAAATATATATACTGTTTCACAAATACACAATTTGCAACAAACTATGCAAAGCCTTCCCAATGCTGCCCTCCTTCCTGCTTTGATCATTGGTTTAAGTTAACAACATTCATAGCTCATTCTTTTCCCATTCGTAATTTTCAGTAGAACAACAGATACTGTATTCTGCTAAGACATCACATCAATAATATTTGATTCAAAGCTTAGACTTTTTAGTGCTTGAAATAAGCATATTTGAAAGTATATCTTACAATATGCAAAAAAAGTACTCTATTATTTCATATTATGTAAAATATAGAAGATTTTTATGGTTATATAAGTTGAACGAAATTACTAGCAGCTTCTTGAATACACAGAACTTATCTAAACACTTAAATTAGAACGTGTAATGTCTGGAAAAGCTTACACATGACAAAGCACAAGAACACAGCAAACAGTGGTAATTAAATATTTCAATATAAATGTTCTATGAGAAATCTTTTAATGTTTACCTCACTGAATACCAGTAAGTATCCCTTTCATTTCAAATACCTACACTATACTTTAGGAAAGAAAAGAAGAAGCAGCTGAGGAAGCAAAGTTTTAAACCTGTAACTTCACTCGCAGTTTGTTCTTTTTCCTCCACATGGCAAAAGCAGTAAACAGAACAAGAAGAATTCCTCTTCAACATCAAATTACTTTAAGATAGACTGATGTTTACTTCGGGTTGCTGAAACAGGACAGCATCATTTTTGAAACAGCATGAAATTCAATGAATGTTTTTCTTGAGGATATCTAGCTGAATTGGTTAGTTTAGAGCATTGCATATTGGTTGAGCCTGACTGTAATAATCTGTATGCAAACCCCACCGCTGGAAAAAAAAAAAGTCATTCTTGGTTCATCTTCAGAACAGCAGCTTATGTAAGGCAAAGAGCACACTGCATTTTCCCAGTTCTCTAATGTGGTTCTTAGTTCCTTGGATTCTTAGGTTTGTGCTATTATACCAGTTATTAACAATTTTGCCCATGAAGTCACTCACCTCTCCTAACAGACACAAGCCTATCACATTTAAGGTCCAGACATCCTCCTTTCTCCTGCAGCAAGAGAAATGTCCCTCCTACAGAAGTGACTTATGAAGGAGGTACCGAAAAGCCAGTACAAATATCTACTCCTCCAGATTCCACACATTCATTTGCTACATGGTGATACATCACAGCAGACAGTTTTGCTGAACTGTGAATTTCTTTTCATTGATTCACAGCAGCATTTACACAGAGATGAACTCCCACATGAAATGCTATAGATGAAACATTATCAGGCACTAAGGAAGTATTGCATGTGTCTCACACAGGCAAGAATACCTAACAGCTGTATTCCCTAATTTCTTAATATTGACAAGAATCTTAACAAAACTGTATTATTGTGTTTAGCATGCACTTTAAAAGGTCATGATGAGAGACCGAATTTGCAATGAACTGGAGTTTCAGCTTCTGAAACTTGGAGCTTCCTGCTCCAAGCTAGTGTTTTACCATTTGTTGATTAGTACTCTTGAGACAGATGAGATGAATGGTACAGTAGTAATTAAAACAGTTTGGAAACCAGTTTACAAGAAGCCTCGAAACAAGTCATACCTTAGGCATTTAATTAAGAAAAGGAACCTCCTTAATGCTACACATTAGGCTTGTCACTCTGCAAATTCCTTTTCCTGTTCCTCCTTCCTTTCTTTCTACCCTCACACTATGCCCATCTGTCTATCATCTCAAACTTCTCAGTCTACATGCTTCTGAGCTATTATGAAATAGCTTACTCACTGACAACCCACAACAGTAAAAGAAAATTGCACCTGAACTCAAAATATTTCTTTGACAAGCAAAAAGGTATTATAAAAGGCATATCAGCAATAAGGGCAGATTCCAGTGGGTTTTTTTGCCTTTATTCCCATGAGAAAACTATCTTTTAAGAGGAATCTAATTATGTCAATATTCAAATTAAAAACTCATGAGACCGATCTTCTGAAAAGAGGTTATTTTAAAAAAATACATTAACTAGGATGTGGTTTGATTTTATGCATTTCTTTGCCTCCACGTCTAAGCCAAGAAGATACTTATTTTGGATCACTTTCTAAGTTCACACTAATGAGAACACAAAGTTCTTCTGAAAATAATAATAATGAAACATAACAAACCTATATTTGGGACTGCTATAGTTTGAGAAAGAACTTTAAAGGAAAACAAATCTTCAAAATCTTCAGTTACACCATAATGACTAGTAATCTTGTGTTGAGGTTCAGCAATGCCTATTCACTCAAACACCCAATGCAAAGCATAATGTAACCAATTAATTGAGAAAGAAAACCAGAGTGGTACAAGAATTTAACAATCATCTCCTGCACACCATCTTTTGCTAGGTTTGCAAGAGCCACTATGTCATTAACTTCCTTTATCTGTTCCTTCCCTCTTTTTGAGACAAGTAGAATCATAAAATCATTAGGGATTGGAAGGGACCTTGAAAGATCATCTAGTCCAATCCTCCTGCCACAGCAGGATCACCTAGACCAAGTCATACAGCCAGTCAGGGCTAGAAGGGACCACAGGATCATCCAGTTCCAACTCCCCTGCCATGGGCAGGGACACCCCACCCTAGATCAGGCTGGCCACAGCCTCATCCAGCCCGGCTTTAAACACCAAAAAGGACAGGGCCTCAACTGCCAACCTGGGCAACCCATTCCAGGCTCTCACCACTCTCATGGTGAAGAACTTCCTCCTCACATCCACTCTAAATCTATCTCTCTGGGACAAGTACATCCCATTGGTTGTTTGGAGCTTCAGTGCCTTGTAAATGGAGCCGTGACTGTGGAATCCAAACCCCTGTTGATGACACCAGTTCCGGAGCCATGAATTGAGCTGCTGGCTCTTCCTAAATGTTCCCTCATCCATCACTGATGTTAGAGGGATAGAGGAGAACACAACTTGAGCTCCTGATCCGTTTAGCAGTCGCCCTAAGGTCCTGAAATCTCTCTTAATTGATCGTGAGCCTCTTATTGTTGCATCACCACTACCCAATTGAAAGACCAGAAGTGGGTAGTAGTCTGAAGGACTCACAAGGTTGGGAATTTTA
>VXBP01003681.1:93737-121422 GCA_013400115.1 Rhinopomastus cyanomelas
TCTCAGTCTTTCCACCTCTTCTTTTAGCCCAGCCACCACATTCATCAGGTCTCGGATCTGCTCGCACCTAACACAGGTGTTGTCCCTGCCCTCCTCCATATCGAGTGCCAGGCTCCAGCACTCACTGCAACCACCTGCCTGAGCATCTGCGTGCTTGTGTGCGGCCTCTGTTTGGGTGCCCACTGTTTTTGTCCTGGCCTTTTTCTGAGTAGTCACCATGTCTCATGGTAGCCGCACTGTCCTCTCCGATTTTTTCCCCCCTCCTGTCAGCGCAAGGCCAGAGGCGCCTCCTGAACTCACAGCACGTGCCGGGTTCTGCTTGGTTGTCCCCCGGTTTCCGTGGCAGCCCTTCCCCCAACTACGTCCTTGCGCTCAGGGATGTAGGCAACCAGAGCCTGCTGCCCTCCTGCTCTCCTCAGGCGCTCGCGAACGTGTAGCTCTCCTTCACCCAAAAAAGTGTCAAAGAGAAGCCAAAAAACAAGCTCCCAGAGCTGAGCTGGTCGCCCTGCCTCCTGTTCTCGCAGCACGCGCACCGGGTTCACACCCATCTCCTATCCAACTGCTAACACTTTGCACTAGAAAACACAGGTTCAGGTACCCCTCAAGTCTCTTGAAACTATCCAAGCTCCACCTACTCCTATGCATAATCTTGTACAATAAATCACACACAGTGAGCTGTCACATGATTTATAGTCTTCTTCCCAACACTCACCTTCATCATCTCTATCCTTACTGCCTTTTAGTATAACTTCTCATTTAGTACTTCAGTCCACCACTCTTGTCTCCACAGTCAGAGAAGATTCTGATGTTAAACCACCAACTGCCAACGCGCAACATAACCTAGATAAAATGTCATCAACCAGCATGGAAGGAGGTGAGAAAGTCTGTGTCCTCACACAGACTGAGGACAAAATCAGTACCGAATCTCTGCAAAACAGAAATCCAAGATGCAACTTCTTTGGGTGAGTCTTTAAATCATGACCCCATCTGGGATTCATTAACAAGCCAGTAAATCTTGCCCTGACAAAAAGAAAATACCATCTTCACCAGCCTAATAGGAGAGGGTAGCAAAAGATCAGCAAAGTCAAAGGTACTGCAAGTTGCTCCCAAGGCTTAAAGTGCCTACATAGGACTGCAAAGTAAACACAGTGGTTTTACTGTACACACGGAAAAACTCAGTTTTCCAGTTCTGTGGCAGTTTCAAGTTGTTGCTCCTTTCTAGGGCACATGAGAGACTACAAAATTCCACCTTCAGAGTATAAATTCACCTTTGTAGATCTGTCAATACCCAGAAGTCTATATAACTAGAAGACAAAACATGGAACTGACAGGTTTGGGACTGGATATAAAGCAGGCTCACAATGATAAAATGATACTGAGTACTCTCCAGCCAGTGAATTCCAGACTGAGGTCAGAGCTCTGATAATTCTCAGTTCCCAAACCAGGGAGTTCTAACCTCAGGGGGCCAGCCCTGCATTTTCCTCCTCTATGCCACATTTACAGCAAAGGAAGAGCTACAGCTCTGGCTACAGAGATACCTAATTTCTGAGCAGAAAAAATGGAAACAGCTTGCTTTGCCAGCTGAGTCTAGCAAAAGATTTCCTAGTTCTCCTAAGCTCATTTGGGCACCAGCAGCAAAAACCCAGCAGTCACAGTTAACTTTTCTTCCTCAAGCATCCTTCAAAGTAACACAGGTTATGGGATACTTTAGCCCAGTTGGCAATAAAGCTTTAAAGGTTACCGATAAGAATAGCCAGCAAACACTTTGGGTACCCTGACCTCAGCTCAACAGGAGGTATGGGGAAAACAAACAATACAGGAGTCTAGTACACCAGTTCTGTATCCAGTTGGTCTTATATGGAATTAATGCATGTGGTCTCTTTGTGCTGAGGACATTAGAAAAGAATGGAAGATGGAGCATCTGCTGAAGGTTATTGGTTATGATCTCCTTGCATTTCTGAAACACGTTCACCCTTAGGGGCAGCTGGCTGGGTCAGTTGGTAGAGCATGGGGTTGTGGGTTTGAGCCCCATGTAGGACAGCGTATCTTCAGACAGTCAGGGTATACCAGGTACCGTAGGCTTACCCTGCTTCAGCAGGAGGTATTGGACTTAGATGATTTTTCAAGGTCCCTTCCAACCTGTAACATTCTGTGATTGTATCACCTAATTTATTTTGGCCACATTTTCAATAAACCCTGATCCTAGTGCCATGAACAGCAAAGACAACTTGAGAATCTTGTATGAGAGCTCACAGACCACTATGAAAAGACAGAATATATCTGGGTTTATTTAAACTAGAGTTTTTGCTGATCTCAACATGGATGACATTATTTCCAGTTTAATGGCTTTATCCACAGCTCTGCCTTGCATTTTTATAATTGGGTCAGAAATATGCCGATAGCAGAAATCTATTTTAAAGAATCCAGTGACAATAGTATGTGCCTTTTTTTAGTTTAATGGAAATTAACAAGCTAATTAAACTCAGAAAAAGCAACCAGAATACTGAGAATTAAAGGAAAATACACCTAGCATGTACTATCCCCTGATAATAAAATTATCTTGACATTAACATTACTAATAGAATCTGGTAACTTTGTTCAGACATGTACAATTAAAATATTCTTTTATTCATGCAAATAAATACATTAGACGTTTCTTAAATACATGTCACATGTGCTATCACATTTACTGAAAAAAATCTCACATTACCTATATTTGACAAAATCTTAGCTCACTCAAACGCTACACTCTTGTTAGCAATTCTTCTAATTTGCTGCAGTGAATAATAAAACATTTAAAGTGTAGTCAGCCTAAGCTACAGATTCCAGATTTCCTGTTTTCCCATATTTTCTCTAACTTAATATGTGACAGTCAGGCTGTTGTCTATTTTGCACAGAATATCTAAGAAAAGGCAGAACTTCACAAAAATCAAACCAATGTTCAAACTAACTTTCAATGTTAGAAGTGGATTTAAGCATACAGTAAACACCTGTTAATAAACTACTTAGAAATCACTTATACAACATAGGAAAGTGATAGGTGGAACCCATTTATTTAAAAGACTACTGTCTGCCTTATCCTTGCAGACACTTTTAAATAGTCACAGAAATCTTAGGCATGTATATATTTAGTTTCAGGTAAAACACCCAGTAGCTAATTATACTCAAAATATCAGCCTCATACTCTTAAGTATATTATCTTAAATTTTGCTTTCTTTTAGAAATTACAGAGCAGTTGTGCACAAAACTTCAGAACTGTTTACAACAGAAATCCTTTTACTCAAGAGTAAACATAAAACAATACACATCAAAAACACACTGTCCAAATGCCTTTAAAATAGTTTTGAAACTACATTTTCCTGAGTATTTTATAAAAGCAGCATCTTATTCTCATAGAACAGCTATGTATGGTTAAGATGCATTTATTCATCTGAGTAACATGTTTAGCATCAAATGAGTGTTTATTCTTCCTTCAAACAGTTGCTTCAATAGCACATTTTTCTGTGGTGATACAATATTGTTTATATGAGAGCAACGTAATAAAACATTTCCAAAACACAAGGGTACTGCAAATAAGCATCCTGTAATTCAAAGGTATGTTGTGAAACTTAGTACACAACTTCCATGTCCAATAAAACTTAAGCTCTTTAAAGCAAGAGTTGATCATGACATTTTGAAGTATCAAGCTTTCAATAAGCTCTCAAACATTGCAAAAAACAGCAATATGCATCTAACAAAATTTGATAGCTAAGAATTTAAATTCAGAGGTAAGGCATTACAAATCCCAAACTGGTCTGCAGTGTGGTCATGTGACAACAAACCCCACAATCACTTGAAGTGCACAAGCTATACAGTATTTAACACGTTCACTAAAGTGTAAAACTAACAAATTTTGAAAAGTAGTTAGTTACCCGTGTGTTATTTTCCCAAGTAATTGTAAAAGAGCACATCTCTGTAAATATCTGCATTGCTTCAACTTGCTTCAACTCCATGCGTCTATTATTTTCTGTCTACACTAAGCATTTAACTGTTTGCTGTGTACGAGTCAAATAACTGTACACTCAGGAGAGGCTGCATAGCTTTTCAGCTCAGTGCAATCAACAGAAGGTAGGATTTTTAAAATCTTGTTCAATATGAAATAAAGGCTTCCCCAGAGTCTTTATCAATATGAAAAGCTGTCTCTCTGCATCCATCAACAATCAGCTAACGGAAAAGGCTAGTGGATTTTGCCAGCAGTAAAAGACTTAATCACAACGAGATCAAGCCAGCTGTCAGTTACAATCAGCTTGATTCATTGCACTTTTCATATTCAACGGAAAATGTTGGTAACTGTGAACCCTACAGTTCTTTCACAGTTATCAGGTTAAACTCAAGATGTAAGAATACAGACAATTTAGCTTTAAAAATGTACAAATTATTTGTTCCAGTTGCGTTTTGGTATTATTACGAACTCTGTGCAAAACCTAACTGTCATTAAGATCAGTAAAATCATTACTTTTTGCATTTAATTTTACTGTCTAAAGTGACATAAATACATACCATCTGAAATTTAACAGAGACTGCTTAAGATTAAAAGCCAACAGTACAGTCAGAACAGATACCATAATATTATGCAAATAAACTTCAGTGTTTACTATATGCTTTCCCCTACATACTGTGGCTTTTTCTTAAATCTTGCATGCAACAAGAACAACAGCCATCAGTAAAGCTAAAGCATGTAAATAATAACATAAATCAAGAAGCTGCAAGTCAGAAAACTATGCAAGCCAAAACCTAAGGATTTTCAAATACTAAACATTCAAAAGAAAATACTAAATAAATTTCTCATTTATGTAGAAACTATTATGTTATAGAAGAAAAAAAAAAACCATTAAAAGCTGTCATTTACCTTGTCAAAGTCACGAATGACATGCAAGTTCACCCTCTCTTCATTCTTTCAAGAAAGTAATTCAAGCACGATTCAGTGCACTTACACAAGAGATCCAGCCACATGGGTCTCCATAAGGACACTGAAGAAATATGCGTCCAAGCAGAATGCAGTGCATATTCCAGTGGCATAAAGAACAGCATTATTTTTAGCAAGCAAGAGAAGGTATAAGCTGTAGAGTAAGATCATCCAGGAGGAATAAGAGAAGAAAAACAAGTTCAACTCCCTTGCTTCTCAATTAGCTGGAGGGACTTTCATTTTCTCCACTTTGATCTGAGGAAGACTGCAGAGGGAACAAACCTAACAACAATTGGATCTGGAGGCAGCTGCGGAGACAACAGAGAAATGGAAAGGTTCACTTGCCTGCAAAATAAGTGTGCTAGGTGTCCAAAGGCTAGATGGACAGGAAAGTAAATGAATAGTTAGTGAACGTGGAAAGGTGTGTCAGAAAAAGGAGGCCAGAGCAACACTTCACAGAAAAAAAAAACCAACACAACAGGGACTGTGGAAAAGATGAAACACTAATCTGCAGGTGACACAGCTACATAAAAGAAAGAATTCTGAAGGTGGACAGAGAAGGAATTGGCCTTGGAAGTACCAGAAGAGTCTTCTGCTCAGAGAGAGACGGACAGTTCAAACACTCAAACTTTCATAACTAAGTCCTTAGAGCTCTGCACTGACACAGTGAATTTAATAGTCTGTCTCCTTAAGGAACTATAGAAATAAAGGAAAGAAAAAGTTTCATCTTCTTCATAGTGACTGAGTAGTAAAATATTTGGCTTAACTAAAACCAACACTAATGTGACTGCAAAAGGATACAACTGCAACAAAAGGCACTGAAGTTTATAGTGCCTGTGTAAGGACTGTGAAAGCACAGCAGTATCTCACGATAAATAACAAATGAACTCTTAAACTAACATTTTCTTTATCGGCTAATGTGTATAACGTTATGCATCAGCTGAAGCACTCATATATTCTAAATATTCTGTAAGTGCCAAAAAACTTTGGATCTTTCTGTGCAGTGACAACTAGAGGCAATTCTCCACATTTAGACAGGGAAAAGAGCGAATCATGTTGCCCCATATTCACAATACAAATATACAAAATCAAGTACCAGAAGTAGAGGTGTAACAAATGGACAGGACTTCTCATTGCCCCCTTTCCATGGACATCTGCAACTAAATATTGGACTAAAACTGCAGAGTCATGTCTGAGGAAAAGCAAAGTGGGAACTAAAGGTGCAACTTGAATAAATTGTGCAGTTTAGGTCTTTGCTGTTCTGCAGCACAACTTCTTGTAACTTACCCAGAAGAACTACAAAGTCTGTATACTACAAGTGAGCGTGTATAAGTGTCTGTACAATACAAGTCTGTGTACTGTTAAGACTCTCTCATATCCATAGCCTTGGCATCCAGGGTGACAGATTAAAAATTATGTAAATACATAGAGAAGATGTGGAAGAAAACAGTCCTTTTGCAGTGCTCCAATAGTGTTTCTTGTTCCAAATTAGTCAATCTTTAGAGTCCTCAAAACAAATTAAATCAGATATTAGGAGTTAATATTAGTCATAAACTAATGCTGTCATAGTCAGTATTATAACAGAGGCAGCTGAGAGGCAGCAAGGGTCCCTTTCTGATAGACAAAAATAATTTTAGGAATGTACATCTTAGACAAGCGAATACCCTGGACTTGGAAAGTGGCACATATAAACATTTTTGTCTCCTTAACAAAAGCAATAGAGAAAGGTGTAGAAGCAAATTAGATCAGATACAAGACTTCCTAAATAGTAGTGTTCCAGGAAGTCTGCAAGAGTTAAGCCTCCAGGAAAAAAAAAAAAAAAATTGTCTGCAAATTGTTAGTATTCCTGGTGGCTAGATTTCTCTGGAGTCTGGATTTCCAAGACTGACAGTGTCTTTAGACAAATTTCATTAAAACCTGTCTTATTTAAATGGCAGCCTCTACTAAGTACATTTTTAAATGTTGCAAACAGAAAGTATTTAATGCTTACAAGCTTACATTAAATTGAATTTGTAGCTCAGGTTTGAAGAGCAACTTCTATTCCAGACTAAGCTTTTTATCCTTCAATATTTCAAATGAGAAACTTCAAGCAAGTATATATAACGTATTTCTCATCTCCTGATGTTACTGCTTCCATTAAATATTTAACTTGCATGCCTTTTTCCTCACAAGCAGATTTTGTTATGTCTTGGCTGGCATGCTAAGGAAACCTTTAAATATTGTGCTTATGCAAGTATATTTTTAAAATCCACTTAATTCAGTCAACTTTGAAACATCTCTATTAGATGTTATTTTGAAGCTTAAATATGTTAATTGTTATATCATAGCTAATATATGGCCAAATGTATAGTAGATGTTTAATACTTTATCAAGTCACACCTGTATGGATCAAAAAGCTGAAACTAATGCACAACACACAATTCTGCTCAAGGATTTTGTCACCACACGTAAATTATCTAATCTCTAATGGTAGAATTTGACAAGCCATACCACAAGAACTCATAGAAGGAGCGTAGCTTCACTACAGTCATGATGGAATGGGGTACAGAGACTGACTGCATCAGACAGCTACGTAGTCTCCCATCAGTAACCATTCATTAGTATTATTAAACATAATACTGTTGGGCTGTGTAGATGTTTTAACCCATCTGTTCATGGAATTTCCCTGAGCAATTCCTCCAGCATTAAAGTATGAGCCTTTCAAACTGAGAAGTGTGACTCTTCAATTTGGGATGTTAGTGACGTATTTCTCCTCTACTTAAGTTTCTTTAGCGCTAAAGCTAACACAAATATCACAGTGAGAAATAAAATCAGGTTCTACTTTATTTCTTGGCAAAGCTTCATTCAATATTCACCAAGAAAAACTTCTTACAGATATCCATTTCTCTACATTGACTGCGGAATTTTAACGTTAGAAACAACAAAAACAACTTCAAGCGAGAATGGTAAAGGAGGTCACAAACTGACATATCCCCGAGTAAATTACCAAAAGTAACTCAAAATAACTTAAACCAAGCAACTGCAGAAAATTAGTATATACTAATAAAACTACTGTTTTCATTACATTGATCTACTGCTACTCAGCCCAATGCACTTTAATGCCATCATCGTCCTGTACCACATGGTTTTCCCCTACTGCGCTGCATCTGCTTTCTTTTTTTCTCGTTTCCAAGAATTTTGTCGTGTATCTGATTACCTTTTCATCTGTGCAACTGCCGGTCAGTCCTCTTTGTGGGACTTCCTTTACCGACATCTCTGATCCGCTTTCCCTGTTGAGGACTGGTAGCTCCACCACGAAGGATGGCTCCCCAGCCCCTCTCCTGTCTGCCACTGACCCCCAGTGGTTGCAACTCTATTTGCTCCGTCTCCACTGTTCTCAGATCTCACTGCTTCATTGGAACGAAGCTTGGATCATACTAAGACATTTGTAAGCAAACAAGAAGCTGCATTGTCCTACCACTGTTTCATGTCCACTGATTACAGAAGCAAAGAATAATTTAGGTAGGAAGTAGCCTCTGGAAGCCAGCCAGTTCTAAGCAGCCACCCCTGCTCTAAGCAGTTCAGACTGCTCAGAACTTTATTCAGTTACATCGAAATTACAGAGACTTTAGACAATCTGTTCCAACGGCTGTTACCTTCATTGAGAAAACATTTTTCCAAATATTTAATTAGAATTTTTCTTGTGACAAATAATGTTCAAATCCAACTAGGTCAGCTACAGATGCAAAAGAAAGAGGAGAAAGAAGCAGCTAATCTCAGGTAAGAGAACCCCCTTGAGAAACTCTGCATTCTCCCTGGGAAATGGCAATGTTACATAAAGTCTCATTTTCCATGTACCTACACTTTTGTGTAGGGGCAGAAAGAGATCAGGCCCTGATTAAAGCATAATGCCACTTACAAGAAGGAAAGTTGTAAACAAAAGCAAACTGTAATAGGTCACAGCAAGAATTAGAGAACTTGCCACTAACACAATCTCTGAGTTTTTCCTTTAGACTCATTATGCAAAATGCCAAGCTCTCAGGGAACACTGACAGACAGGGATTCTTTTCAGAACATTGCTTGTTTTAGTGTTTGGAGAGACCTATTACATTCTAATTTTAACATTAAATCTTTATTTGGAAGATAATCTAATAACATTTAAACATGCATACAATGTGATTTTTAAGCCAACTATTATTTAAATAATTGCTGATCAAGCACATAGCTTCAGTGAACAAAAATACCTACTGCATGACAAAACACCAACGAATAGAATTATCCCAATTGAATTCCAGACAGATTGTCTGTCAATTTTTCCGAGACTATTGATCCAAACATTTAAGCAAATATTAATCTTAAAGTGTTCTAGGCATGTAAGACTTTCTGCTCTACTCCACTATTGAGCCAAAATAAATTATTTCATCATTGAAGCAGTACAAATAATAAATATATACCTGAATGCAGAATATTTAGTAAGATTTGAGCTGTCTTCAGTGTTCCATTGGTTTGCATTGATTTTAGGGCTAGTCTAACATCCACCACGTCAGTAACAATGAATAAGCCTAATGCATTACGTAAGTGTAAGCTGATTAAATCCTTGATCCCAAAGCCACCTCTTTTCCCCCTCCCCCTCTGATTTAAAACTTGTCACAATAAAAAAAATAATTAAAACAAAATCTTAGTTTTACACACTTTCAAAACTTAATTTGTATTATTTTGGGCAGAAATGCCACCACAATTTACATTAATTTAAACCCTTCAGGTCTTTCTTGTGTTTTAATAATTTCCTAAAGCCAGTAAGAATCCCCTTTAAACTTACAATTTCCCCAATAAATGTTTATTTTGCAGTCAAACTCTCAGGTTTAAAAAAAACTCTATACTGCACGGCACAAAGGTAGCAGTTACTCAAGATACCAGGTTTAAGCTTTATCCATAAAAATTAACAGCATATTGAACTAAATACAAAGCCATACTATCAAAATCTCCAGTGCTGCCAAGAAGACTGCAAGGCATACTGCAGTTGTCAGTCCTAATTCACCAAGATACTATGTCTTAAATGAAGTATATGTGTTATAATGCACATGGAGGAATAGATCAGGGGAGGTCATGAATGAGTTATGTTCCCCTAGCACATTATAGGGCTATGATCTCACTACATTGTCAATATGACAATGGAAGCAGGATAAACAGATCTATGCAGCAGAGGATAGCTGCTAGTGTTCTCTACAAAAAAAGGAACATAGAAAGCAATACATGATTAACTGCTTTGAATAGGGAGAAACATTCTTTCTTTAGCCTCCACACTCCATATACAAAACAACATGGTAAGAGCTAAAAACTGACTGAACAACGTAGTTGCTGCATCTATGTGTGTGTTTTGGGTGCCAATTATCAGGCAATAAACAAGCACAGAATTGTTTAATCAACACAGTTATTTTTAACGTTCTAGTTCCTTTCTTCAAGGCATCTCAGCTTGAAAACCTGATCTGTCTGCTTTTCAACTTTAAACTGAGAAAGATCCCCATGTATATTTGGATACCGACAGTGCTTCATAGAAAACATACAACTACGAACGGTTGAGATCAAACCTTTTAACTGAAATTTTAAAATAGTTAACTATAGCTGTAGTGCCTCAGTTAAGGCAGTAGAATGGCCCTGGGCAAACAAGAGCAGAATACGCTCTGTAGACTTTTCATTAGTATTGAGGATGAGAGAAGGGAGAAGAAAGCAAAAGTGAGTTTCATGTTTTTTAATCCATGGTAATTATAAGACATGAACATTTTCTTGTAAAAGAAAGAACATTCAAGCCAGGAGTCCCTGAATGCCACCAAAGGGGTTGTCTGTGTTATGTAATATGTATTTTCAATTAGAAATCTAGTATTGCTTTAGCGGGGGGAAAAATAGGCACAGAAATCAACCAGGTGCATTAAAAAAAGTATAAAGAGGTGGCTCTGAGGGGTATACAGCCTCTTTTACCAACATCTGTAAAACATCCTAATCTACAGATAATCTCACATTTCAACGTAAGAAGCTATATGCCATGAATCAGTATTAGTGTTCAAACAAGAAAAGATATCTGGACAGGCAATATTAGCATAAAAGAATAATGCAGCTGTATTTTTCTTCACACAGAAGCATAACACAGAGGAAGGCAGATTAGAAAATGCAGTAGTAGACCGTAAGACTCCAGGGGCTTCTCCTGGCACCTGAGTGTATTTCCTTCCAGACATAAAATTTAGAGGATTTCATACAGAAGTCATTTTCCCTTCATTCACCTTGCAACAAGCCAACCAATTAGTCAAAAAAAAGAACAAGACCTACAGATTTTTCTTTACTTTTCATCATAATAGATCTTAAAAAACAGGAATTGTAAAACAGTAAATATCTGAGTGAATAAAAAATTTTAGGATTTATTACATACCCCATTCTCTGTACGTTTCTCCACAGGTATATTTATGCCATTTCTCTGATTCTGGGTTTGACGTCCACCTACAAGTACAGTAACATTCCTATTATGAAGTTCAGTTTTCAACACATGGTTTTCAACTCTTGAATCTGTTCTTTGAGAGTTTTTATGCAAAGGTTTTACATTTTTATTTGGCTAGTTCCAGCTTTTTTCTTATTGCTTTTAAGCAGAGAAGTCAGCAGAAGTAAAGATTTTTACTTCACAAACTTCCTGTGTTAGAAGTACCAACACAGAGCTCTAAGTTTCTGACTTGTTTCTAGGCCATAATGTCAAACGGGATGCAATGACTGCGTCTCCTGAAGTTTCATATTTCTGTGTCCACAAGAAGCAGTGGCTTCAGCTGAATACATCCTAAACTAAAATAGGAAACTTTTTAAATGCCTTATAAACAACTTTAATCTACAAATTGATCCACAAGTTAATGATCAATTAAAAAGCTTTGCACAAATAGTTCAGAAACAACTTTCTTGTTTCCCTTGTACATGAAACACCATTGCTTCCTGCATACCTTAAATTTCTTAAGATGCTTTGAATTTGTACTACTGGAAGGATGAGCTACTAACTTAATACAAAAAAAAATCCCTTATACATTATTTGGCCTGCTGCTTCAGGTTTTCAAAACAACCAACTCAGACATATCAAAAAGAATTCCAGCTCCAAGCAATACATACACCTACTGAAGTCCACCGAAAGAACCCACACCAGAAATATTTTAAATAGACTTAGATAACAACATGACAGAATAAGTGTACTTACTCTGATCATTACTTTCAGCTGGTGACTCCTCATGCCGAAGAAAGAATTTAACTTCTTCCCTGCGGGGACCCCATTTCTGTAGGTGGTCATACATCATGTGATCAAAGGGTATGGGACGTTCTAAAAGTGTAAGACCAAAACACTTAATCGCAAGTATTTTAAATTACATGAAGTTTCATACAACTCATTAGGCAAAGTCAAAGAAACAGGCAACAGAAGACTGTAGTTGTGCTGTATGTAAAGCCAGCGTGTTACTGCAACATAGCTCCTAAGGAGTATACATAACCAATTTGCTTAACAATCATATAGAAAACACTGGTGTTTAGAACTCTTTAATTTAGGAATTCCTCACAATCTTTTTTAAAATGCTGGCCTTTGCACTTGCATTCCTCATCACCAATGGACAGATATTTTGTTCCATTATGAAAATAAAACGATCCATTCAATTTAACACTCCAGGATTTCAGTCAGACTAAGGCCTTTATCATTACACTGACATTTCATCTCCTAAGAACCCAAGCAGGTGTTTTCACAATACACTATGCCAGATGTTAGCTTCTCATATATACAGAATTACTGACAAGTCTTGCAACTTAGCCTTTGTTTGTTCAATGTAGCAGTATCTTTGTTTCCTCAAGCAAAATATAAAACATTCTCAGTTATTCCTTCCAAACTGATCAAATGTATTACTACTGAGAGCCTGAACACGCTGTATTTAGTGTCTATTTTAATACATCTCTGTGTGTGTGTATATGTATTTACTGTATATACTAGAAGATATTTAATCAGCTTTTCTATATGCAGCACTTTATCAAACGACTATTACTATAGAAAATCAGACTTGGATAAAATCCAAAATGTGGACTTTATGTCTTTCATTGTTAGAAGCAAAATGCTCTGTGCCCTCAAAATCCAAACCACAGCACCTCCAACCGTGCAGAGCACCACGAGAGACCTGGACAGACTGGAGGGTTGGGCACAGAGAAACCAGATGAGGTTCAACAGGGACAAGTGAAGAGTCCTGCATCTGGGGAGGAATAACAGACTCTACCAGTACAGGCTGGGAGGTGATCTACTGGAAAGCAGTCCTGTGGAGAGGGACCTGGGGGTCCTGGTGGACAACAGGTTAACCATGACACAGCAATGTGCCCTGGTGGCCAAGAAGGCCAATGGGATCCTGGGGTGTATTAGGAGGAGTGTGTCCAGCAGATCGAGGGAAGTTCTTCTCCCCCTCTACTCTGCCCTGGTGAGGCCTCATCTTGAGTACTGTGTTCAGTTTTGGGCCCCCCTGTGTAAGAGGGACAAGGATCTGCTGGAGAGGGTCCAGNACAAACTCATTTAAGGATATAAGTGGTATCTTGAGGAAAACTTTGGAAAACCACATGAAGAATATACATTTTTATAACCTACATTTACATGCATTATGTTCTGTACAAATGCATATACATTGATACTCTTGGGATACTTAACTGTAGTATTTAAAGAACAACACTTTTTCATCACTTGATTCACAATGCATTTAGTACAATAGAGCATCTTGTAAAAAATCTGTGATGTCAGTTATAGCGATTAACACAGGTCAGCCCCAGTTAGGCCTAGCTGCTTTCAGTGGGGGAGGGTCATTTAAACCATGGGCTAATTATATTCATCAACTGATTGGTTGCCTAGGTTCCTAAAAGCAAAACAAAAAACCCCACTCCAACAAAACAATCACAGCACCTGAGTTTCAAAAAACAAAAAAAGCTTTCTTTTTTCTTGTTCCTAACTCAACTGGACTTCAAGAAACATTCTCAACAGTGTTTATGCACATAAGAATAAGGTGAGTATCTTATTACAACTTAGTTCTTGAAAGGGAATTTTAAAAACATGATTTTCAGGTTTTTCAACTCCTAAAGGAAAGTAAGATTTCAAGTGCTTTGAAGCATATCCACTAAAATTGCATCATGAGTCTTCCAGAGATCACAGAGTGTAAAAGTATTTAAATAGTTTACCTCAGAAACTTAAGGACATAGAAGAGAAGAATCTTTAGGAATTTTCCCAAAGAAAATAGATATTGCTAGGTCAACTGAGCAAGGACTGAACCTTGATAACAAAGTAACAAGAAACTGGATGTCTGCAAAGGGTTGGGCTATTCTGGAATGGTGAGGAGCAGTATCACTCTTGGTTAGGCCGGTCTCCCATTACAAAGTAAGGCACTCATAAGAGGAGCTATACAAAAGAAAACTTTCATATACATAGTGTACCTTGAAGTATCAAAACTAGTATTGTTGACATTACTGTGGAAAGAAATGGGGAAGATTTTCTACTACCTTTGCAATTATTCCACAAAACCAATTTGGAATATGTTGCCCTAAATTAGATAGAAAATGGATTAAAATAATTATGGCACCATTATCATCACTGAAACAGAGAAAGAAAAATTAAGAAGCACTGATCATTCTGTGCAACTTTGCTACATCAAACAGATACAGGAAAAAAAGGAAGGATAGGTAGACATTAACAGTTGACAGAGGACTTGATGATAACTCAATTCCCCATTCCTTCCTTCCTTCCAAAAGTCATGGCAGTCTGGTGAAGTCCCCACTGACTGGAAAAGGGGGAACATAATTCTCATTTTCAAAAAGGGTAGGAAGGAGGAACCAGGCAACTACAGGCCAGTCAGTCTCACGTCTGTGCCCAGTAAGATCATGGAGCAGATCCTCCTGGAGGCACTACTGAGACAGGAGAATAGTGAAGAGGTGATTGGGTACAACCTTGGCCTCACCAAGGGCAAATCGTGCCTGACAAACCTGGTGGCCTTCTATGAACAGGTCACAACATTAATGGATGAGGGTGAGTGACTGATGTCATTTACCTGGACCTGAGCAAAGCGTTTGACACTGTCCTGCACCGCATCCTGGTTTCTAAGCTGGTGGAACATGGCTTTGATAGGTGGAATGGGTTGCCCAGAAAGGTGGTGGAGGCCCTGTCCTTGGAAGTGTTTAAGGCTGGGCTGGATGAGGCTCTGTCCAGCCTGATCTAGGGTGGGGTGTCCCTGCCCACGACAGGAGAGTTGGAACTGGATGATCCTGTGGTCCCTTCTAACCCCGACTGACTGTATGACTTGGTCTAGGTGATCCTGCTGTGGCGGTGGGATTGGACTAGATGATCTTTCGAGGTCCCTTCCAATCCCTAATGTTTCTATGATTCTAAGAAAAGGTGAAATAAGAGAATGGACAGAGTAATGATCAACAGGTTGGATCCTGATATTTTAATAACACGTTAAAAAATTATCTAGAGCATGCTTGCTTTCATTAAGAACCAGGTGGAAAATCGTGATATGCTCATTTATCTGTAATTATTTGGAAAAAATCTCCCCTATGTTTTAAGTTCTATGAAAATTCTGAAAGACTAACTAAGCTTGATGCCTTTCCTTCTAAGCTAAATTTTGAGGATGGACTAGTTAACATATTCTGAAACAAATGAAACATCCTGAAATATCAAAAGACATAACAATGTTTCAGAAGATTGCAAAAATCACTCTGTTGGAGCTATACATCATCTAGGTAAGTTTCAGTCTTCAGAATTTGTTTTCATCCTTCTTACAACTACCTTGCTCTTTGTAATAAACCCATTTATGCTGCAATGCAGGAAGCTCCATACATAGTGGGGGGAGTTCCCTGCATAATCATGAATTTCTCCCTCTGATTTGCAGAAATACACTTTCAGTAAACAACTGATTCTTTCACAGTCATTGTCTCTATGTAACCACTAAACTGAGGAAGGCAACACCAAATGCTGAAGAGACTTCCAGATGTGAATGAAGTGATGGGTGGATTTAAGATTGAAATCCATTCTCTATGGAGAATGTTCCTGGCCATACGCCGTATTTTGACCTCCTTCCCAACTGTCATTTGCAATAGTTGGGCAATGAGGAAGGATATTCTGTGGGGTTTTTTTTCCTCCTGTTATACCATGAGAAATCTGTGCAAAAAGAAAAGGCTTCAACTGACTAAGCACAAGGTGGTACAAAAATGTACCAAAAGTTATGAATGCTATTGACTTTTTCAACTTCCTCATCTTGAGAAACTGGAAAAGAGGGGAAACACAAAATGAAACACAGAACAAATGTAAATAACCTGAATGCTTATGCCACGCAGCTCTGAAAAGAATCCATTTAACTCTAATACAAGCAATGCCTAAACTGTTTTACAGCTCTTGGGAAGCTCCTCAACCAGTTATTTGCCATGCAAAATCAAACACAGAAAAGCTAGCATACAATAACAGATTTGCAAGCTACTGTAGTCCTTCCCTGAACTCTAGAAATCTCACAGAATTTTTTTGAACCAAACTTGCACGGAGTTTAAAAACAGTTGTCTGAAAGACAAATAGTGTCTGTTACCCTCTAAAATCCAATTGAGTGTTTCTCATTTATTTGTATCTACACAGAAGAGGAAGATTATTAGAAGATTATTAGAACAGTATTTTGTTAAGATGGATAAAGGTCAGGAAACAGATAAGCAGAAGCACAGAAAGTTTTCTGTACCTGATAATAATCTACTTTGAATTTGAGTAAACATATTATTCAGTTGGGCTTCCTAAAAAGAGGCTGTGGCTACCTGTAGAAAGGAGGACTTAAGCACATTCAACAGGTATGATTTGTTGTCTGTGCAATGCGCAGAGACTACAGAGAAAAGAGATCACTTACGGAGTGTGACAAAACCTAATCTGTTTATTCAACCTATGATTTTCTGTCTTATCTTTTGTTTTTAATTTTACTAATCCAAAATGTCCTCAGAGAACATTTGCAGAACTTTCTTGAGGATAAAGGTTAAGAGGCCAAAAACAGTGTAACAGATAAAGTTACACTGCCGCCCATAAAACATGCCACAGCTTCATTGTAAATTGCTTCACACTTCCCACTCAGAACCACATTAAGTAGTTTGTTGTTTTAGCTACTGCTTTTAAATGTTTAGACTCTTCTTCTCTACATCAGACCTCTGCTCTAGACAAAATTATTTTAAAAAATAAGTGAAAAGAGTTCAATTCAGCTCTTGGGAACAGCTGGAGGGAAAAAACTCCTTATTTTTGCAATGTTTTAAAAAAATATTTAAATCAAGGTTGTTCTGCTGAGAAAAGTATGGACCACACACTTTGGGGCAGAAAATTGAGGCTACCCTCACAGATTTTTTAGCAGTATCATGCATTTAAGAAAAGCAAAAAACATATTTGTGCTGAAATTCCTGAAATTTTGAGTGCAGGATATATTTTTTGCTGACAGGACAGTCCTGTTTTGGGAGATCCAGAATTATAAAAGCTTTTCATTTTTTCTTTTGTTCTCTCTAGTATTTCCCAATCAGCACTTCCACTAGAACAGATCTATACAGTCACTTGGGGTATTTGGCCGGTGAAGCTAGATTTATGAAAGCACCTTCAGGGGAGTTCTAAAAAAAGCCCGAGAGTCACAAGGCACATTTTGAAAAGTTTGACAGACCCATTCAACAGGTAGGAGCTTTGGGCAGGAGTCTATTCCTGAACTTTAGGTGTCTGTATGCAGAGATCTGATTTAGAAAACTGTATCAATACTCAAAGATCAAATAGATAAAGATCATCCGTTTCAACTAGCTGTTATGTTCTACCCATGGCAATATGTAGGTCTCCACTGACTATAAGAGGATCGTGTAATTCACAGGGTAAATATCCAAAATTTAGTCATAGTTTTAGTCACAGTTTCTCCACTGCAACTTGCTGGACACGTTTCCCACTTTATATAAAGTTGTAGTTTTAGATACTGTAACATATTAAGAAGCAACTCAGCACATCCACAGGTAAAGTATTTTCTCAATCTTACAAGTTACAAAGAAAACGTGTGCTTGCAGTTGCGAGGGATGCAAGGTTTAAGTGTCCCAGGAAGGTGCTGTGGATCACTTTTCCAGTTTCCAGCTCCCTTTGAAGCTAATTGACAACATTCTCTGCATTTTTTGAAGAGGTACACCCTCAAAGAATTGTGAAAGCAGAAGAACAAAAAAATACTATTTATGTTACACTTTCACAGACAAGTGATTGCAAAATATTAAACTGAAAAAATGTGAGCACTGTTAAAGACTGTCTGCAGACCTATTTCAGAAATTTATGTGATGTACACAGCATCTCAGGATCTCTGTAATCTAAATTTCCAATTTTATAAAGTTCTAACCCTGCTGTAAATTTTAACTTTAAAGAAAGTTTTCTAACTAAGCATGATCAGAATTTGTATTCTTAGAATTGCAAACATTGCTTAACCTTTCCCTTGCTCACTCTTGCCTAAACTCTATTTCCAGTGAGGAAATGATTTCTCATGGCACCTTTTTCTTCAGGAGGAATACTGTTCCCAGGAGCAAAACTTTATAGAATTTTAATATTCAAAAGTTCCAAAGGCATCAAATAATACCTGTTTTGTTTGACTAAAAAGCCCCTAACCAAAATAAGACCCCTCTACAGAAAATTTAAGAATATCAAGAGTAAAAATATGACAGTCTAAACAGGAGTGACCTTAGTAACAGAGTCGTAAGAACTTGCCTATTATCTTTCCCATCCACCAGTTCTTTTCACATCTATATATTGATACACTCAATCCAGAGACTTCATGCAATTGCAAGAAACCATCTAGAAAAAGAATCCATAATAGGGCTGTTCTTACACGCTTCTGAAAAGGACCACCCACTCTATTATTCTGTGAAATAACAATTGTGACATAAATTTGGTACAGGTAGCATTACCTACCCCAAGGGAAACTGTCAAATCTTTGAGGAAATGTTCATGAAGAAGCTGAAGATACTATGGTAAATTCTGGCACAATTATGTCTGCAGAGTATCTGCTATTCATGACACAGAAGAAAATAAAATCTACACTCATTCTTAAATTTCAAGTTGTGTTGACATGACTAATGTTGATGATGCAACAGAATCAGAAAGAACGCAGGTGGTGACCCACACTCACTGGCTGTAAGAGAAGTCACTGAAATTCTGTATAGCCATTTTAAACATCTCCATCCAGTATATGCTGCATGCCTATTTGAAATGAGTAGCTTCTGGAAGTGAAAACATTCTTCACTTTTTCTCTTGTGAGATAGAGATACTGAATACTTTCTCATTTTAAAAACTGGAATACAGAATCCTAAACACATCTTATTCATGCATTTTTTCAAATAGTCCATGCTTAGGAAGAAAACACAAGTCAAAAGGAGTCAAGAGTTACATTGATCTCTACAGATATGTCATTAAAGTGCTTTGCATCAAAATTTCTGAGGAAAACCCAATTTCCAATCATTGATAATTCAGTCTTACCATTTTTTGTAATGGGTATATACATTAAAATCAATTTCCACTGAGCATCTGAACATTTTACTTACCATTTCCGCGCCATACTTCAGCCAGATGGCAGCTTCCTTCTCCAGGCTCTTTGCAGAATTCTACCACATCGCGACAGGTTGTTTCTGGTGTAATTGGAACTTCTGTCAGAATCTGTTCATTGTTGCTCAGAAACACAGTTAATATCATCTGAAAGAAAAAGGGAAGTTGCATAATATTAAAACAAAATGGCAAGAATAAGATTATGGGTAGCATATGTAATCAATCTCCTGGTAAATGGAAATTTATGCTTATGGTTGGTTATCACAAGCCATCAAAGTAGTTTTTGGTTTCCTTTAACTTTGCAAAAGCTTTACTCCTTTATGCTGAGTTGGGTTTCTTTGGGCAGTGCATTAAACTGATTTTTTTTTTTTAATGTTTCAGCTAAAATAGTTTGGTTCTGTCTGAAAAAAAAAAGTCAGGGCTGGGATGGAATGAACAAGGTTAGGCTATTTTAGATGACTGAAATAATTGTGTTTATTTGCAACATTTACATGCCAACTGGCAAAGTAACCGGAAGCTTCACAGGTAGGAGCCCCTTTGGACGATGGGTATCAATTTTGCAATTTGTCAGAAGACATAGTTACAATGGGGTTGAACTGTAAGCCTTTGGTTAAATGCTAAGTCTCCTTTAAATAAAAAAAGAAAAAAAGTCACATTCTTAAAGGACTGCATTTGCTTGGTAGTGGAACTGCTAGAGCTAAAAACCTCTGAAAAGTCACTTCTACCTTAGCACCACCTCCAGAGCTTGCTGTGTTGATCTGACTGTGTATTAAGCCTTTCCATAGCAGTACTAAGCATGTTTTGTCTCTTCACTTAAAGTGACATCAAAAGACTACTTTTCCTCTACTAACTGCTTCTCAGATAGAAATTAGCCACAAAACTGAAAGTAGCTCTTCTTTGCCTCCCCATTTCCCTTTTACAACACAAAGATGATATAAAGGAAAACACAAACTAAAAGTGGGATGAAATCTGTGAAGGAAAAATGTTGCACTATGAACTACTACTAATCAAACTTCCTTGCTCCACCGTAAATAAATGTATGCATACATAAATAGAGATACTCTCAACCTTCACATTAGCAGGTGTAACTTGCTGCTAAGTTAAACGCATCAACTTAACCGCCCTCATCCCCATGGTGCATATGTTTCCTGATGATTATAACATGTCCATTTGCTAAATTTTCTCTGATAAAGGCCTCTAGCTTATGCAGTAGTCTCAACAGAGTTGTTCTATAGGCCATCATGGAATTTACTGCAAAAGGTGGAAGCCCATAGTTAACATCTGAGGGGCTTGTAAAAAGGCAAAGATAAAAAACATTCTACCAAGAAACAAAGTCCTAATACAAAGATGCTAAAGTGATTCACTCTTTTTTGACTGAGACTGGCTGAGGATCTGGAAAGGTGGCATTCAGACAAGTATTCCTCTGCTACACTAAATCCTCTGAAAGATCCCTGACCTTTACCTCCTGCTTACAATTGAACAGACACTTCTGTTTTCGTCCTGTAGTCATAGTAATGTTATGTAAACTCATGGAAATGGAACAGAGATAGTGTGATATTTAAAACACAACAACAACATAATAATGAATGTCCCTAAAGAATAGGGCAAAACTAATAATTCTGTCTGCAAAGAAAGTTCTTTCAGATCTTTCCAGTAAATAAGGCATCACATATTGAACCACCAAGATTAAACCTAACTATTTAAGAGCCTTTCATTAAATGAGCACTCTGCACTTCAAGTTGTGCTTCAATTTGCATAGGCAATTCTTGAAAGCATCCCTGCCAAAAGACACATACCAAACCGGAGATAAGCATTAATAACAGCTACATACCATGTCAAAGCAGTCCATGTACTTCAGAAGTAGGCACAAGACAAGCATCAAGAAAGCCCAGGCTTCAAGCTTTCAGTCTCCTTATCAGCCCTTCAGGCTATTTTAGTTCATGTTTCTATTTTCCCCTCAGCCTGTAAAGTTTGTATGCTGTATCCTGAAATTTTCAAGTAACTATAAGAAGCTGTCATCCAGAGCTGTATATGTGTATTAGAATTCATCCCTAAGTTTCTCCAACAACAGCATTAAAGCAAGCTATAGTATAAGTAGGAGAAAGTTATAGGATGCAGCCATAGATAATAATGGAAGTCTCAATATTCAGGGGCTGTGGAATCTAGCAGTGGAATTTTACCTCATATTTAAGAAGGAAGAGCCATGTGAATATAAAATGGCCTTAGAAAAAAACCTTAATGGTCACCTAATGCAGTCTTTTGGCCTCAGGCAGAATCAACTATACCTACATTATTGTACAGAGATGCTTGTTGAACCTGTTCTGAGAAGTCTTTCATGATGGAAATGCCTCCACTTCCCTCAACCATCCACCTCAGAAATCCAACATTCTTGTTGCGAGAAGTTTTTTGAAGTCTCATCAAAACTTCTCATTCCATGATTTAAACCCACTGGTTCGTTTAGTCACAGGGGTAACAGAAGACCTCTTATTTTTTTCTCTGTAGTTACACTTAAGAAAAACAGATGGCATGGTAATCATAGAATCATAGCATCATTAGAGATTGGAAGAGACCTCGAAAGATCTAGTCCAATCCCCCTACCACAGTAGAGCAAGTCACACAGGAACATATTCAGGCGGGTTTTAAACGTCTCCAGAGAAGGAGACTCCACAACCCCCATAGGCAGCCTGTTCCAATGCTCCGTCATCATCACTGTGAAGAAGTTCCTTCTCATATTTATATGGAACCTATGTTCCAGATTGCACCCTTTGCCCCATGTCCTATCACTAGATGACATAAAATCACTAAGTTTGGAAAAGACCTCTAAGATCATCAAATCCACCATGATCATCAATGCCACCATGCCACTAAACCACAGTTTTAAGTGCCAGATATGCATGTTTTCTGAACAGCTTCAGGGATATTGACTTCACCAACAACATGGGCAGCCTGCTCCAACATTTGGCCACTCTTTCAGTGAAGAAATTTTTCTTAGTATCTCATCTAAACTTGCCCTGGCACAATTTGAGGCCATTTGCTCTTGTCCTATCACTAGTGAATTTGGAGAAGAGACCAACCCCAATCTTTCTACAACCTCCTTTCAGGTAGTTGTAAAGAGAGCAATAAGGTCTCCTTCCCAGCCTCCTTTTTTTCCAAACTAAACTACCCCAGTTCCTTTAGTCGCTCCTCATAAGACCCATCCTCCAGGCCCTTCACTAGCTTTGTTGCTCTTCTCTGGACACCAGCATCTCAATGTCCTTGTATTAAGGTGCCCAAAACTGAACACAATATTCCAGAGCAGGCCTCACTAGTGCCAACTAAAGGGGGACAATAATTTCTCTAGTCTCGCTAGCAACACTGTTTTTGACCCAGACAAGGATGCTGTTGGTATTCTTGGCCAACTGCATAGGGTCGTTTTGACCAAACCACAGGACCCAGCACTTGGTCTTGTTAAACCTCATACAGTTGAGCTTGGCCCACTGATCCAGCCTGTCCAGGTCCCTCTGAAGAGCTCTCCTACCCTCAGTCAGATAGACACACAAATCTAGTTTGATGTAGTCTGCAAACCTGATGAGGGTGCACTCAATCCCCTCATCCAGAAAGATGCTAAACAAGACTGGCCGTGGTACTGAGCCCTGGGGAACAGCTTGTGACTGGCCACCAACTTGATTTCACGCCATTCAACACAACTCTCTGCGCTTAGCCATGAAGACAGTTTGTACCCGAAGTCTACCTGTCTAACTCACAACACACCAGCTTCTCTAAAAGGATGATGTGAGAAATTGTGTCAAATGCTTTACTCAAGTGTAAGAAAACAACATCCACAGTCCTCCCCTCATCTACTGTACAGATCACCTGGCCATAGAATAATTAACGTTACATTAAATTACACCATTTGACAGTATTCTAAATAGTCTCCCACAACACTTAATCGTAATTTCAAAATAAAACCTGAAGTTCTAACAAATAGCAAGAGAAATGTGTTCTGCTGAAGTCACAATACAATGCATACTGTCTCTATTGTTTGTTTGAAAAAGATACACAGAATGGCTTAATGTTGTGGGTTTGTGGTTTTCCAAGTTTTGATTTTTTAATTTCTGTAAGAGTAACACTGGCCCAGAACACTTGTTACAGGTATTCAAAATTATCTCTGTATTTGCTAATAGGCTGAAAAAGAAAGAAAAACCTTGGAGGTTTGAGTTACCGCATAAATCTCAGTCAGTTCTCTATACATTCAGATAGAAACCTACAGAAACTCACAGTACCCTCTGCAAGATCAGGCCAAAATCTGCTGTACCTCAAGCACACCATTTTTTTTTCCCTCAGTTCAGAATGCACCAGTACTGTCTATTCCAAAACTGGGTGTGACTCACAGTATCTGCTAGACAGCCCAGGAAAAGAATCTTACTAATGAGGAGACAAGTTGCTGTAGCCAACTATTGTCATACGATTCCTCAAGCAAATTTGGTTAAACAAGGATTTAACACATTGTCTGAGTAACACCAAAGGATCTGAAACCCCAAGCTGTGGTACAGATGTCCTGAAACATACACAAGAAAACTCCAAATACTGAACACTATTAATATATTGTGATACTAATTGGGTTTTCAAGTCAGTATCGTAGGTGCCCCTTTTGTAGTGGGGATGGAATAAGAATCTGAGGTTTTTCATAGTGATAAAATACAAAAAAGCATTGATGAAACTTGGAAATTTGCTACTGAAGCATACACATTAAATACACAGTATCATAATAGCTGTAGCATTTCTTTGGTAACATCTCAAGTGAATAATTCCAACCTTTTAATATTTGGACTCAATATCATACAGCAGGATAAGCACTCATAAGCAAGTGTCCTTAGGGCTCCTTCTCCTCAACCCACACACTGATGTTACATGTCTGTTACTCACTACTGTTTCTGCTACCAAACCAATGGCTTTACTCCACCCTTCATTATTCTCTTCTTCCTAACCTGCTTGCAAACTCTAGTAGAGCCCTTCACGGTTAAGATCTATTCATTGTGAGATAAGCTGTATCAAACATTACAACTTGCTTTCAAAAGCACTGCCATCTCACTTAATTTTCAGCTAACTCATTACCATCTTCTAGGACAGCCTCAGAATCAGAACTCTGTGCAAACCTTTCTGTCCAACGGATGCTCACCAAGTAGCTGTATGCATTTATCATACTGCCATGTCTTCACATTCTCCATTCCTGTCCCAATGCACCTCTTCCAACCACACTTCCTGGTTTATTTAAAAGAACACAATCGTCTTTGCAGTTTCTCAAGGAGATAGAAAAGAGATAATGAGGACAAAGATCATGTTTCATCTCTTTCTACAGTTGAAGTCACCTACAAAAATTTCAGTAGATATAGCCCATAGAAGATGACCAAGTTTGATCTTTTCAGACCTGTTCTCTTCCTAAGGAAGCTGAAATGTTGTGATTCAAGTTTCATATGGCTGTAACACCAACGTTCTCCCATTACTCCCTTGATTTCTTATTCATTGTTAACACAAAGGTACTTATTGTTTCAAGGTAAAATTTCAGGCATCTTTGCCACCAGTAATTTTCTCAGTCTTGTGTCTCAGATTTATCTCTAGTTTTTCTGTACAAGATTTAAGATGTAGATAAGGTTTCTTCTATCAACTGGTCCAGCTAACGCTCTAAGGGTTTGGAAAGCTGCCTATCAGTTTTCCAACTTTTCACTGGTACACTCTTTTAATTAATGATGCCTATCACAGCAAAAACAATTCTTCATGCCTATATGGATACAAAAAGACAATTTGATCAAACCAATAGTTTATTTGCCTTCACTTCTCATCAAGATAGGGAATCTTCTTCCCTATGATTTTTCACTTTGTATCAAGAAACCTATAGGTCCCTCTACAGCAGTTTCTATTCTCCATGTGCTAAGCAGGCGTTTTAATGCCTTTTTGTGTGTAGTTTATCATTCCTCATATGCACCTGCCAAACACTCTCATTATTTTCCTTGAAAGCATAATTCCTGTGCTGTTCTGGTTGTAAAATATATTAGAAGTAAGTTGTCAGTGTGCTTAAAAGTGCTGCCAATCAGGCTGATGCCATTTGTCCTACTTCTCTCTCTGGTTCACCTCTCAGTTCATCCCAGACCAAGATTCCAAGATCTGTGCAGAGACACATTCATAACTTGTTCTCAGCAGAGAACCCACAAGGGCACAATTAAATGTCCTACACACTATTATACAGAAACAAATAATATTTGAAGTGAATCTGAAGTTCTTTGTTCAAGATGTTCTAGGAAACACCCTGACTTCCTTCTACTTTAGTTCTGCAGCTTAAGTTCCACTTCCTTAGTAGAATGCAATTACTTAGAACGGGAATAAAATTAGACCATCACCATAAAACCAAAGTACAGTAAATACATCTTTTTGTGTTAATAACTTCTGACAATTTAATAATTATCAAGCAAATTACTGAGAGTTAAGAATATACTGGGTATTTAATAAAGGCTACATTCACACACTGCTGCTTAGTCTTAATAGTTTTTTTTCCCCTTTGCTGTTCTTTAAAAACCAGCCTGGCAAGTTCACTGTATAAAGACAAGAAACTGAAAAAACAAAATAAACTCCCTTTCCAGCACGAGGGTGATCAGACATTTCAAATAAATGAAATGTTTGTTACTAAAAGGCTGTTGTGGAATGAACTTAAAGTACAGAACACATTTCTGATAGAAATGCCAACTTCATTTCTTTTGTTTCACAGGAACTGGGAGCTATTATCTTCTCACCACACATTTTCCCCTAATAAAGAGTTCCAAAACATCTGTTCATAATCCTGTGCTTTGCCACTTAAGAACACTTATTGACTTACAACTCCAAGACATGAAATCAGCAGACACTTCTTCAAAGTAAATGTCTCTTGCACAGTAGAGACCTCAACATCTTCCAAGAAGTTTTAGTAACTCCCAACATTGCTATTGCTGACTTAAGAGTCCCAAGAGCTCGCTATACTTATACAGAGTAAACACTGCAATACTACAATAATTTTAACTGAAATGTTCAACACCATCTTACTGAAATGTCAAAACCCATCAATCATGCGTAAATATTGAGGAAGGCTGAGATTTTCAGTTACTAGAAAAATTACAAAATGAGATGCAAATAAAATATGAAGAGGTGGTAAATTATCCTTTTGGTGACAAGATACACTCATATATACAACTTAGCATGTAGAATTGTGAGAGAAAAAAGGTTAAGAATTATCAATTATCTCATGCCAGTTTCCTTGCCTGGAAGTCATGCTATCACATAAATCATGCATCAGATACAACCACAGCAATTGTAGTTGCATTTTTCATGTGCTAAAGCAGGACTTTATTTGCAGTATGAACCTTGTCCCTTTTTAAGATTATAGATTTAAGTGAAGGTTTAAGCAATTACATTTTAAAAGAAACCAGACTATAAAATCATAACACAGAATCACAGAACACAGACCACAAAACGGTTTTAAAGCCATCTAAAGAATCATTCTTGACTCATCATTAGTATTTCTCTATTCTGTTGAGATTGCAGAACAAACTAACCCTAAATAAATCTGATGCTGATTATTATGTGTAAACCCCAGGAAAACAGTAATAACCATTTATCATCCCTACATTAAAAAGGAACATTTATAAACTCTACCTAATAAACAAGGTACTCACCAGTACACTCTCTTCCAATAATTATTTACCTTCAGAATTAATCTGTTCTTTTTAAAAATAGAACCACTGACAAATTTGTCACATGCTTGTCAGTCTTATTTAAAATAAGATCATCAAGACATACAGCAAATCTATTATTAATCAATATTCACCAGCAGATTTCTTTCATTTATTTGACATGTTTTTGCCTCCCTCATCATATATGAGGGAGAGAAATAACAGTGTTCAACTTCTAAGTCATGGGTATCAGGAGAGGTGCCTAGGGACTGGAGGATAGCAAATGTTACCCCAATCGTCAAACAGAGAAAGACGGAAGACCCAGGTAACTATAGACCGGTCAGCCTCACCTCCATCCCAGGAAAGGTGATGGAACAATTTGTACTAGAGGCTGTCTCCAGGCACATCAAGGACAGGAGGGTCATTAGGGACAGTCAGCATAGCTTTACAAAGGGAAAGTTATGCTTGACCAACCTGATAGCCTTTTATGAG